>OZ038401.1:26741340-26963840 GCA_964036045.1 Eutreptiella sp. 'Long Island Sound 2002' | reverse complement strand
CTACTTGCCTCCCCAAACCCCCACCACACCCCGGGCGGTGCTCTGTTGAGACCCCGGCCGGTGCTCTGTCGAGACCCCGGATTACGCGACAGCGGTCTTGTTTCGCTGGCCTGTTTGGATTTCGGTTCGGGTGACAGTCTAGCACGCGGTCTTTGTGACAAAGCAGTCCTCATTTTGTACATTTGCCGCTGACAGGGGCCTCTGGAGGAGGCATTCGAGCTCGTGTTGGCGACGGAGGTCAACCGCGTTCTAGAGGTGATGCTCGAAGGGATGTCCGGCGATGAGCTGGGGTTATGCTCCGAGGTCGCAGGGCTCCGGAGGCAGCTCAAGCGCCGCGCGTCCCGCGACGGCCGCGCGGCCGGGAACGCGGACACTGGCATCGGAGGGCGGCTGACGGACGGGCTGCACGCGCCTGAGACCAACGCGCCGGAGCCGTTCTACGAGGCGGACTACCGCAGCAACGTGGGGACGCTGCCGTTCTGTGCGGCCCTTCCCTCGAACCCCCTGGGCCTCGAGTTCCACTTCGCAAGTCTCCTGCAGATGGGGCACAACGCCCTCATGCGGCTGCAGGTCCTCCTTCTCGGCCTTGCGAACGCCCCGTCAGCACCGATCATCTCGTGTGTGCCTGCGGCGCAGATAAGGACTGGCTCTGCGCGGAGTGTCTGCCTCTCGGATGTGCGTGTGTTGCCTTCATGGATGAACCCCCCCCCAAACACAGAGGACTGCCATACAGACAATTGTGAACAGTTGGCTACGCAGAACATCGCCCCCACTCCCCCTCGCGCGCACGCACTGCATTCCCACATCACACACTTCCCTACTTCTGACCACTACCAGGGCTGTTCCCGCGCCACCCCAGGCCCGCAGTTACTGGCCAAACGCCGGCGATTAACGGGTAAATGCTGGCAGTTACCGGCTAAATTTTTTCGGTTGACCACCAACTGCCGTTGGTCGATTGCCTACCGCTGTGAATTAAGCAGCAACTGCTAAGGGTACTACCGTAGCTCAGTGGTCATAGGCCCTGACTCCAGGCTGTAAGCCCTGGTTGCCAAGGCGGCCAGCCCCACTAAGTGACACGCAGCGGAGGTCCTGAGATGACAAACGTCAAAATAGGTCCAACCTGCACTGTTGCAGACACAACTGTATACGTGGTTTTGGGAATTCAGCACCTCCAATCAGGGATCATCCATCATCCCCATCCTCATTCAATCACCCAATTTTAGATTCTTGCGCCAAACCTCACTTTCATACCAAATGGACATCAAAATAAGGCCATTCTCGACTGTTGTAGACACAATGGCATAGTGTTTGTAAGTTGGTTCAGGCTCAGCGTGTTCAATTTTGGGATCATCAATCATCATCATCCACCATCCAATCCCGCATCAGGGCCACAGAGTAGACCTGTGTTGATGTTGTTTTGCTGTGAAAGTGGATTTTGGCCTGCGAATCTGGGTCGTGTTCGAACCCGGAGGGGCTGCTCAAACACCACCATTGAGCGCCCAGTGAACGACCGGTAGCTCAGTGGTCAACGTCAGGGGACACCAGACACCAAGTCCTGGGTCTGGGCCCGACCAATGAAACTGTTTAGCCCCCGCCCCAGCCCTTCCCCCCCCCCTGCGCAGGCACCGCCCTTGCGCAAGCACCACTACCTGGTGAAACCGTCGTTTTTGGAACCGTTAATTTGACGGTTCCAATTGGGTTTTCAGTTTGTGTTGTGCAATGTTGTGCCAGTTTTATTGCCAGAACTTGTTTCTTTGTGCTGAAGAACTGTTCCCATTGTGCGTCCTGCACTCTCAAATGTCAACAGCTTCGTCAGCATCACATATGATCGCGGTGGGGAAGTGGTGCACCAATGTGGTTTCCAACGATTTTGTTGCCCCTCAAGCGTGCCCCCAAACGTGCCCATAAACCTGCACCCAAATGCACCAGGGCACCTGCCAAGCCTGCTGCTGAGCATGTGCAATTGTTCTGCATGCGCTACAAGCGGGGCACTGGGTTTTATTCTGAGCCCATGCAGAAGCAATGCCCTCTCACCAAATCGGCCCATGAAATGACAAACTGCGACACAATTTGACAGATTCTAGAGTTCTGCAATGTTGTGCTGCTGCATGTGTCCATACATTTGTGCACAGACACACCCTGAGGTTTGAGGGATGCGTCACAATTTTGTACTGGTTTCGACGAGGGGTGCCGCGCGTAGTCACTGGCTTTGGGCAAACACCAGTACCCGGTGAAACCGTCGTTTTCTGTGCCCTTGGCGGTGCTTGGACAAGGAGTGGGGGGGGCTGGGGGGTACTGAAAAAAAAGTTACCCTCCAGAACCGGAGTATTTACAGCTATCCGGCACTGGCAAGCGTGCAGCAGGGGAGGTAAGCACAATGATGGCCACACCAGCGTCTGTAGCTCCAAATTCATCGGCAACTGCTGGTGACTGGCCGACCCCCGTTTGGGGTGGGCCAGCCGCTGTTGGTTGACTGACGCTCAGTGCTGCATTTCTGTCGCCAAGTGCCAATCAACCAGTTTTTGTTTCCCTGCTTACAGACAGGCCAGACAGGCCTGGCTACCCTAGCCACCACAAAGCACCCTCAACGAGCGGACTGGGTAACCTTGGAGGCTGTGCATGGCAGTGAGCATCCGTGCAGGGCTTTGGCTCCTCGAGCAGGTCCACCCAAACAATGCGGAAGAGCGTGGGACGTGAGCCCCCGCGGTCCCATCACAACGAAAAAGCTGGTCAGTGTCCGCATTGCACAACCATTGGTCTGTCTGTGTCAGGGAGGTGTGCGACCGATAACCGCCTTGGCTCTGGTACGTGCACTGTCCTTTGGCACGGCCCTGCTGGTTCACCACCTGTGGTATGGTGAGGAAGGCATGCGCCGGAAACCCACCCGAACCGGACCCGGATTCTCTGGACACCTGCTGCCGAGTGGGTTGCCCTGCTCCTTGCGCAAGCACAGCCCAGGTCCCAGAAAAGGACAGTTACACGGGGTCGCCGTGCTCAGACAACATCATGGTCACATGTGGCATGACCGGGGGGAGGCTGTTGGGAACGGCAATAGTGGCCATGGCCCCCGATCACATAATAACCAATCGAAAAAGGCCCGCACTCCACAGCACAATGCCATGATGGCAGATTCCAGTCTGACATGCATGCACCGCCCCTTATGATTTACCCCCCCCCCCCTTCCCCCTTCCCCGTTGGTCAGCACGGCAAGATGATGAAGAGCCCATTTTTGTGTGTGCAGGAAGCAAACATCACTGAAAGAGATGCACCCCCCACCCCTTTGCAATCCCCCCCGCCCTCGCAATCTCCCCGGGGGGGGGGGGGGCGTCACTTCACTGTTTTGCTCAGCAATATCTATTGCGGTGGTTTGAGTTCCCCATCTGTCGCACACACGTTCTTGCATTGCTTTCCCATTACTTCAAATCAGTCACCTGTGTGAATTCTGTGATATTCTCCCTCCAAAGGCAGTGTACAGGGTGTCATGTCCCTTTTTCAGACCCAAAATGTTTTCTCCCTGTGACTGTGTCTGGTACCACATGTGTTGCCTACTGTTGCGGGGCCTTCACCAAATGGGCCGCATGCCACATGCGGTACATACGCCCTGGTGGGGTCACTCAAGTGGATCATGAGAGTGCTCAACTTTCAAGGCTCGAGGCTGTGGTGGTTGCATAGTCGCTTCACCTGTGTTCTGTTTGCTTGGGAGGGTACCACAGTTTGCATTGAAATACCCTTGCAATCCCCCCCCCCCCAGAGGGGAGACCGTCACTTGGCAACCGTCTCCGGGGCTGTTGCGCGCTACAGGGGGAGATTGCAGGGGGGCGGGGGGTTAGTCAGTGTGAACGAAGCCTCCAGAAGGCTGACCGTGTCTACCAGAGCTGTACACCTGGTGCAATAGTCAGGCAACCCTGCACACCCCTGCACCTCAGTGCCATACCCAGATACGCCACAACAGCGGCTCAAACAGCAACGGATCCCATGCTTAGGCACACCCCTGCCGGCGTACAACGAGGAATGCGTGCACCGGAAACCCGCCTAAACCGCACCCCCAGACCATGTTTGGACACTGCCTGACGAGTGGGTGCATATCAGCTTTGCTGGTGTTGCCCTTATGACGCACCCCCTGCCCTGAACTCGAAAAGCCCTATTTCAAACCCCGGCTCTGCAGGAATTGACGCGGCAGAAGTGTCCACTGAGCCCCAAACACGTGGTGGCGATCTACGTGTACACGTACGAGCTCCAGCCGGAGGAGGAGGGCGACACTACGGACCAGATCTACGCCGCAATGAACGCGGCAATGCGCGATCGCAACGCCGCCGGGATCGCCTTCTGGCGGCCACTGATTTGGGAGGTGGACTCGGCGCTGCAGCGGATGCCGGCGTTCCACGGCAGTCTGTACCGCGGGATCGCATGCCGCTTCCCAGTGAACACGTACGTGGCCGGGCAGACCGTGTGTTGGCCCTCGTTCTCCAGCGCATCCCACAACAAAAGCGTTGGCGAAAAGTTCAGTGAGGGGAAGGAGGGGTCGCTGTTCTTTCTGCAGAGCCTCTCCGCACGGTCCATTGAGGCGCTGTCGCGCTATCCCGAGGAAGCGGAGGTAGCCCCTTCCAGACCTCTGCGAGACGTTTTTTTTAGGACAGACTTCCTTCTTCGAAAACATGAAGAAAAAGTACATTGTCCCACAGCCGGCGATCGGTGCTCAACAGCCAATGATTGCCGGTCAGCCGGCCACCGCTGCCGCTAAGGAGCGTGCGATCACCTGCGATTGGCCGTCATGGGGAGTGACTTGGGGGCATCTTGGCATTAGCATGTGACCCTCCCAAATCCAGCTTTTGAGCCCACAACGGAGCGATAGTGCCCCACGGCCGCATTTTGGAGGATAGGTACCCAGCAGAATTGGCGCGATTTTGCCGCCGCCGCGCCAGCCACGACCACCACCACCTACGACGATGACGACGACGACAACGACGACCACGACAACAACAACAACAACAACAACAACAACAACAACAACAACAACAACAACAGCAGCAGCAGCAGCAGCAGCAGGCCACACGAAAAGCTTATGACTTCACAATACCACAGTTTGTGTCAAACAAACAACTTGTTGCGCCTTCTAGTTCTACAGGTCGTCTGAGCGCTATGCCCAAAAGCAGGCGCATAATTGCCCAAAATCTGTGCATTCCGCCGCAAGCAGCCCTAAAGCGAGATTGGACTCTGGGGTACGTGCTGCCCATCCAATTCCCAGGGCACCTCATCCCCCCGCAATCCCCGTTCGCTTGTAGTCCCACGCCTCGGAATGGCCCGCGGATGTCCCGCCCCCGTACTTGCGAATTGAGTGCGGTGACGGCCACGCCCCGAAAGTGCAGCATTGGGCACATTCCCGTTGCAGGCGCTTGGCCTGCATACTGGAGCGCTCCCCTGACACTGTGTCAGCCTTCCACTCAGCCCCGCTGCTGTGCATTTGCCCTCGAGATCCATTTCAAATTTTGAGCGTTTGCTCATGATGTGTGTTTCGAGGTCTCAGCGGGTCTGGGCATGAAAGACGCACCTAATTCGGACTGTGGGGTGCCGCGCAGCCTCTTTCTTGCGCTGGTGGGTATCCGTCCCCTGCTACCTCTCCGCCCCTGCTGCCGGTTTGCGTTGTCCCTCCCCCGGTCCCTCCACCATCCTCCCAATCGCCGCGCCCGCTGCCACCAGGTCCTTTTCCCCCCCAACACCGTCTTCACTGTCACCCACACGCTGCATGGCTCCGACGTCATCGGGCAGTTCTACGCCCGCAAAGTGGACAACATCGCCATGACGGAGACTGAGCCGCTGTCCTCAATTATGTCGTGCTTGCGGCACAAGTGCACGAATGTGCGGCTGCAGGTCCCGAGGGCCCTCAGCTCGCAGCTGTTTACGAATTTGGCGCATTCGGGAATGGCGGTGGTGGAGTCGGTGGACGTCATAGACCACAGCGAGATCGGGTTCCGCGCCCGCCTGACCACAGACGCCCCCGAGAACGCGATCGACAGTGCCTCCGCTAGCGCCACCGTCGGCGCCAGCGCTTCCTTCGTCATCCCGGAGGAGGTGAGCAATGGCCTGCTTTCTCTGGCCCTCCAGACCCCCCCCTCTGCCCCTCTCCCCATCTCTCTTCCTGCATCTGCCTGCCCAGGCCCACACCCTAAATCGCCCCCTTACCCTCTGCCTGTGCCCTCCACTGCACCTCTTGGGCCGCACCTTCTTCTTCTTCTACCCTCTCCCCCCCCCCCTCTCCCTTACGCACACTTAGGCTTCTGCGTTTTTTCCCCCGCAAGGAGGGTGCTAACCCCCCATTCCTGTAGATCTCCCCCCCTTTCCCTATAAGGTGGGTTAAAAGCAGGCCTTTGTGCACTGTAAAACTTTCTAGCCTTGCCCTCTCTCCAACAAGTGCAGTTGCTGAAAGGTTATTCTACCTTTTGAACCGCATAAATGCTGCTGATCAAAGGCAATTAGAACTGGGCGTGTTGGAGAAGTTATTGGTTGTCGCACGCGATGCTGCACCTTTTTATGAGAACAAGTACCCGCCTGTAGTCCAGGAGTACAGAAAAAACAGGCGGTTTACAAAATTTCGATCCGAGTGTACGGACAAGGGTCCCGGCGAAAGTGTGATGAGGGTGAGGAGGACATGGACGTGGAATGTGGTCACCTGGGAAAGACCAGCTGGAGATCTCTACGCCAGATTTGGGCTCAGATTCTTCCTCACATTTTTCGGATTCTGATTCTATTTCAGATTCCTAGTGTGGTTCTAATTGACACACTCCATTTGGTGGACAGTAGATTACTTCGCACCAGACCCCTGTGTACGGCATGTGATTTGAGCACAACCGCAAGGAGGATGGTCCCCATCCTCTGACCCTCCCTCCCCTCTTCCCCCCATTCCCCCTTTCCCCCAACACAAGCCACACCCTCACCCACACTCGTTCTCCCTCCAACTCCCGTTCTTCCATCCTCATTACCTTCCCCCTGTGCCTATCCCTCGTGCTCTGAAATTCCCTCCCCAGGGCGTCAGAAAGACGAAAGGGAAAACGTCCTCCCTCCCAACCAACCGCCAAAAGGCCTTTCGTTGTTTGTCGGACCAGCCGTTTTTTTGCCGGCGTTTTGCTGGACCGACCCTACAGAGACTTTCTCCTCTGGCCCTCGGGGCTGGGGCACTGGACAGCCCCAAAATTTTCCTCCGAGCCTTTCCTTCAAACCTTCAAAAAAATCGTCGATCCTCCTCCCGCCATCTCTCCCTTTCGGTTGTCAGGCGGAGGAGGCCCTCGCGCTCAGCGATCTGGAGCCTTTCTGGAACAACGTGATCGACAGCCGCACGGACCTGACTGCCTCGTTTTGCTCTCTGGCGCGCATCAGCAGCGTCACCTCCGTGCACTCCGCGGCCGGCGTCGATTTCGCGGGCCTTCGCACGGGGGCCGCGCTGCAGGGCCCCACCCCCAATTTTATCGACAGCTGCTCCGTCTCCGCAGATTCGGTCGAGGTCTCGTGTGACAGCGTCGACGCGCTGTGCCCAAGGCCCGGCCTTGTGCCGCCGCCCCTGCCGCCCCCGCCCGCCGCGGCGTCGCTTGCGGTGCTTTCGGGAGAGCACAGCGACGCCCGTCGCGGCGGATACCCCGGAGGTCCATCAGCCGCAGCGGCCGGATGGTGACGCATCAGAAGACAGAGTGGCCCCCACAACGATTGTGCGTGGGCAATCGATGCGCACGCGATCGGACGACTTCTGAAGAGGGCGCTCTCCAGTGGGAGGGGCTCCCTCCACACGGACAGCGAAAAGAATTTTTGTCGGGGGTTCGGGGGTTGGATCCCCCAATTTCTCAGGGGGGGGGGGGTGTTGCAGAAAGGGGCTCCTTCGGCCGGGCTTTTGTATAGATCCTTGGTTTGCTTGTGGTATGCCTGCAGCATGTCACACAAGGGCTTGGGATGCTGGGAATTGGATTTTGTCTTGATCGCTGTCACTCAATTTTTTTGTCCACCGCAGATGCTTTTAGGGTTTTAGGTCTAAAATGGCCGAGAAAGGCGCTCCATGGGCAATTCCAAAGAGCCCCTCCTTGGAAAGGGGGTGTGTGAGATAGGGGGCCTTTTTTGGCAGCTTGCCCGAAGAGCCCTGCCAAAGGGGGGGGTCCGGAAAAGGGGCTCCTTGCCCCCCCCCCCCCGACATTTATCCCCCCCCCAACCCCTCGCACACACCCCTCCCAAGGCGGGACCAACCCAGTGGCCTTGGGAGGTGGACATGCTTCCTACCCCCTGATGTCAATGTAGGAACGTCCCACAGCTGCAGCAGGACGCCAGGACAGGTCACACGTCTCGTCGCCGGGCTATTGACCGCTTGTCGGTGTCCGCCCCACGGGTCTCGTGACGGTCTCGTCACAGAGAGGCTTCTATGGCTCTTAACAGATGTCTGATTGGGGGGGCTGGGGGAGGGGGTTCTGGAACCGATGTCTCCCTCCTTCAGCCTCTGCCCAAACAAGCATGACTGGATTCCAGAACGTGATTCTCCACAGCAAGAGGGAACCAACAGAGAGTTTGTGCCTTCGGTCGCACATTATTAGACAGGGATCACCGATTACAATAGAGCTAACCCCGCCTCCGGGGGGGGTTAAATACGCCAACTATTGGGCGCCGCTGACACGCAAACGGCACACCATGCCACATTCAGCACAGTCCCAACACGCCAACTACTGGGCTCCGCGAACGCGGAAACGACACCAGCAGCAAGAGCACCGGCCGCAGCGGCCGACAGAAAGTAGCGACCCGACGCAACATGCGAAGGGAAGAACGGGTGACCGTCCAGGGCCCCGTAAAGGAGCAACAACAAGACGGAATGTCACACAGGGGGGGGTCACCGTCTCCGGTAGCACAGCTGCTGCCCAGTCGCACGTCGAAGCCCGGTCTTCCCGGAGGCCCATGGAGCTAATCCTACCACCTCAGTTGACCTGTGGAGTGCAGTTTGATTGCGTTGTTTTGTGGTTGTGCAGTGCGCATGCGCATTGCACGACCAGCATGGTCCGGTTGAGCTGGAGAGGGGAGGGGGTCAGACAGTTGGGGGATACCCGGGGCTCCTGATCGGTCGCTTCCCTCATCCTTTGTCGTGTCTTGCACATTCACCGCTGGTCAGCAGTCACGACGCCCGCCCGTTTAAGCGAAGTACACTCAGACGTACACGCATGGGCACAGACGGGCACAGGCATATGTACAGGCAAACGTAGATGTACAGGCACGAGCATAGACATAGAGACAGAGACACAGGCACAGGCAGACGGAACTACATGGGTACATGAATATCCAAAGTAGTGGTGGTGATGGCGACGGTGGTGATATATTGTGCCTCAAAGAACCGTTTTACGGAGCCCTCGCCAGTTAGCAATTGTCATTCCGTTGGGGTGCTGGTGTCGGATGGGGATCCAGGCTTTCCCCTTAAGTAGCCCAAACACCTGAAGCCACGGGGCTACGCAACATCTGAAATTACGGGGGGGCAGCTGCCCGCTTTACAGGTACTTCGGCAGCGGCACACACACTGCTCCTCACACCTGACACAAAACTATCTGTCGAACACGGAGCACCGGAATACCCAATGCCGTCTGATGTAAAATGGTCCCATTCCAGGTTTGTCCCCGTGGCCATCAATTGTTTATCTCCGCGCCATACGTCCCGTCCCAATGAAGATTCCACTCACTGGAACATGAGGGCCGCAGCGCGTTGGGGAACTGTAAGAGTGGAGGTTCGGGTGGAGGAGACTGCTTCACCCTCTGAGGCCAATCCTTGATGCTGAATTTCATGCATCGTGTACTCGACGCTTCGGCTGGACCGTGGGGCTTTGAGGGAATACGGCTGCTGCATGACAAAGGCCTGTGGGGGGGGCGGGATAGTGCACGACACCGACACCGTACAATGTGGCAAAGTAGGGCATTTTGTGGAGCTTGGGGCTGGGCTGCATGCCACATGCGTGAGGAGATGGTGTGCGCAACTTTGTGACATGCCTCGTGCGCAGGGTGTGTGCAGACTGCACGTCCGTGTTGGTGGCAGCCAGTGGCCGAAGCGCCAGGGTCGGGGGTTTGCTTAGTGGGCGGCCTACGGGACGGGGGGGAGGGGGGGCTGGGTGGGTGGGTGTCTTGGAAATTTTGGGTGGGTGGGTGTCCAAACATCACCCCCCCCCCGTGGGGGTGGGACAATTCTGGGTCCCTGGGTGACAGTTTGTCTTGCTCCCCTTGTGCAGACACATCCTGTGGCAGACATGGGCCGTAATGTAGCGGTAAAACAGTGGTGTCCAAGGTTACGGAGGAGGGGACAAGTACAAAAAGGGAGCGGTCCGAAGCCTCCTCATATGAGGACAGTGATTCTTCAGATGGGTCAAGCTCCTCCGATGCATCATGTGACTCAGACAGTGATGACAGTGAATAGACTGCTCATATGCTTCAAAAAGTTCTGAAAGTTCTGGAAACAGGTCCAATGCTCGTGTCCTGTGGACCGCTTTGGTGGCTGGGTGGGTGGGTGGGTGGTTGGCTGCCCAACACCCCCCCCCCCTGGTGGGGGTGGGACAATTCTGGGTCCCTGGGTTTTCCCAAATTCTGGGTGGGGGTCTCATAATCCCCCCCCCCCCCGTCACTAAGCAAATCCCTGGCCAGGGTACTCTGGGTGGGTTTTGGAAGGGACTGGGAGCTTTGACTGCAAGAGATGTTCCTTCAAGTTATTATGATTGCGGACCTCCCCCTTTTGTCACAACCTCCGGTAGGATGCAAACCCCAAGCAAAAGCTGATACAACCCTGCGTGTGACAGTGTCCGGCATAGGCACAGGCATGTGACGTCACTCCATCCTGCCGCCACTGTGCAATATGGTGAGGTGCTGGACATTGGCTGTCGGCGTTCTCTACGGCATCTGCCATTCTGGTAGGGTCCAGCGGGTGTTGTTTAAACGCTGGTTGGGGACCGTGTAGTACAAGCGGTGTCCGAGGGCGGTGGGGTTGGGGCATTGCAGTTCTGTGGGTGGGAGTGGAATGTTTGCCCCACTATTCTGTCCCCTAGCGTAAGGGGGTGAGGAGCATGTTGCACTGCTCTGAATCGGGTCAATGGCATGTACGAAGGTGGGCAACAACAGGAGTGCTGTCCATGGACAAAGTACTTTGTCCATCTGGGTTTCTCACTGCAACACCATCACTCCCTGGCGCAGCACCATGGCTGGGCGCATGGCATCCCTGACAGTCCTCCGTCTTGTGATGGTGTATGTCGAATCTACTGTGACTTGCACCTTCGGCCCTTCCTCTCCGCTCCGTGAGGATGACGTCCATTCACCCCCCCCCCCTCCTCTGCGCAACCACGGCCTTGTCGGAGCACGACGACCCTGTGTCACTGTCATTTTTGGGACCGCCATTATTGTGGTCCAGAATTTGAAGCCACACGCCCGAGCACACTACTAGTACTACTGCCACTGCCACTGCACCCGCGCCCTTTTCCCCTAAACCAGGGCTGTCCTAAGGAATGAGATATTCATATTCTTGTCCCACTCAGGACAGCCCGAGGTCTTGGGTGGCAGAGTTGCGGGTACCCGACGGCAGTTGGAGCTTAACCGACAGATACTGCACAGCTGGTCAACTGCTGTGGTCCAGGTGCACGGGAGTCCGCCACATTCGTCTTGTTGTGGCACCAAGGGCACCCCCCCCCCCAAAAGGTCTACGCCAGTGGGGATCACGAAAAGCTGGGCGCCGCAGGCACGGCAAGAAGTGTTTGGGGCTGCAATGAGCCCAAGGGAAGTGCGAGAAGACATGTGACCACGATTTTCAACGCGCAATTTGTCCTCAACACAATGAATGCACGGATGACTGGGAGGCACAAATATCTGGGGCACCCCTGACCCAGCCCCTCCCCACCGTAGAATACCTGCCGTGCCCACCTACATCACGGCGTCTGCGCTACTGGACCGGCTGACCTTCTCGCAATCGTCGCATTTGCAATGATGTCCTTTTGCAATTTGCTGTTGACGCCCGTCGCACAGCTGCTCTGCGCTTTGCAGTTCCGCGGGGAAGAGCAGTGGTTGTTGTGCGCAATCTGCTGCAACTTTTGTTGGGAGCTGTGGTGTTGATGTTCGTTGCCGGCCTTCTACGGACGGAGGTCGGTAGTAAATGGACGGAATGTGGCGATTTCCCGACGGCCTCGGGTGGTTGGCCGAAGGCGGTTTGCAGCCAATTGACTGCAGTTGGGGCATCATCCGTGACATCGGAGTACCAGACGGAGACCACACTCACTGTACACGCCCCACACACTGGCCATGGGGAACGGAAACTTCTTGAGGGTTGGTTGCTGAGTTGCCCCCCCCCCCCCCCCCGATTTGCATGCTTGCACGAGCACCCAGCCCCCACCCTCCCTACACCTGAAGTGCGGGACATGCAGAAGGCGATCACGTCCCTCAAGGAAACAACAAGTCTTCAGCACCCCAGGCTGAACCAGCCTCACCCCTCCCCCCCCCCCCAAGGCTCCGCAACCCGCGGCCCAGAAAACGCAAAAAGGAAATCTATGGCCCGGCAATGGCGGCGACACATCAGAAAGTCATTGATGAATATGTGGCAGAGGGATGGGAAGCCATCTACCCCGACGGTTCGTCGGAAACCCATCCAGAGGCGGGCATGGAGGGGGGGTTCGGGGTATTTTTCGGGGATCACCGGGACACTGCACAATGCATTCCCACCAATCAGAAACAAACAAACAACAGGGGGGAACTCCTGGCAGCTATACATGCCATACGCCATAGGACACCACATAAGCGCACACTGATCTGCTCTGATTCGAAGCTGGTGGTCATGGGTGCCACAGGCAAAGCCAGCAAATGGCGACGCCACGACTGGCAACGCTCCCGAGGACCGGTGGGCCACGTGGACTTGTGGGAGCAACTCCTCAGGGAAATTGAACAAGTGGGATCAGCAGTACGCTGGATGCACGTCCCCTCGCACGTTGGTATTGTAGGGAACACACATGCGGACACACTGGCCGATATGGGCCGCCGCAAATCCCCCCTGCTCCGGGGATATGTCACCTCAGCCCGGCGCTCGCAGCAGGAGGGTCAGGCACAGGAACAGGAAGACGAGTCAGACCTGGATGAACCTCCCATCTTTTCTCCAGAAGAGCGGGCTGCCGACCCGCCCCCTCGAGGCACCCCCCCCCCCCCCCCAGCAACACAGACAGGGAGTCACACCGCTGTTGGTGGTAGAAGACTGCACCCCAGCCTCCAAGAGGCCATGTTACTCGCCTGACCGTACAGATCCGTCCTCAGGATGGCGTTCGCGGGCGGTCTCCCGCTCACCACGGGCGACACCCATGCGTGACATCAGACAGGAACTCTTCCCCTCTTCTGCCTCCCCACCCTCCCCGGACAGTTGTGACGAGGCCTGGCTGGCGCCCAGGTCACCAGCGACGCCCTCCACGATTACGTGCAGCACGGAGGGCTCACGGTGTGGGACGCCGGACCCCAGCCGCCCTTTGTTTAACACACCATAATGCACACGACGCCCCCCCACCCCCCCCGGACCGCCCCGTAGGCAAGTGAAACCCCCCTTACAGGCAAGAGACATAGACGGCCCAATAGCGAGAGCGGTAGTCTTCAGTCGTCCAGTGCGGGGGTTCGATACCCGGGAGCTGGTGCTCTTGGGTTCCCTGCACGTAGAGCTCTCTAGTGGGCATCGTTGGAACCACCCCCCCCTTCAGCAGCCCGCGCCACCACCGGTACCGGTGGATAGGGTGGAGGTCTCGTCCGTTTTGCCCCCACCAACCCCAAAAAGGACACGCAGGCACCACACACACCTGTAGCAGTGCGCGCCGCCACCTGTACTCGGACAGATCGACGGGAGGTCCCGTCCGGTATTCAAAGGGATCGGTGGGAGGCCCCACCGATCCCAGGAATCAAACCACCTCCTTCACGGCAAGCGCCTGCTGCGCTGCTATTCGAGCAGCTGCCTTCAGAGGTGGCAAAGAACCCACCACAGGGAACAGCGGAACGGCACACCCACCCACAACACATGCAGGCGCCCCGGCGCCGCCCAGCCTTCCCACCCCTTGTATGGCTGTATGTTGACCTCCGCAAAAGCCAGTACCCACTGGGGTTTCTAAATCCTAAGGACCTAAATAGCCCAGGGCCAGTGGCAGTGGCCCACAAGGGTGACCTCTGACCGCCACGTCATGGAACACATAACGTTGGGGGGGAAATCGGGAGAATTCATGTTTAATGGCCCCGTGGTGTATATTGATAGTGGTCATGGTGGTCTGTGGAGAAAAAAACCCATTTTGGGAGTGCGAATCAGCTTGTACCTCAAATAGGTCGGCGCTTTGTCGAAGGACGGGATCTTCTGGTGGCTTCGCTACCGGACTCATAAAGGCCGGTGATCCCCACCCCCCATGACCAGGTAAACCCGAAACACAGGTATGTGGCCGAGAGGGGCCAGCGTATGCAGGCATACCAGTGTGCCGGCGGGCACCAAAGTGGGACACACAGAACGCTACGCCCCGAACTCAGTCCAAAGGCGACAAAGCCCAGAACCCTGTAGAAGCAGCCCAACTCTTACCCCATTCAGGGCGGAGGGAAGGGACAAAACTGCAAAGCACTGTCCGCGTGACACGCACAATCATGGAACTGAGTTGGCAATGAAGGTCGCGAGGCAGGCGCGGCTAGAGCTAAGTGGCGGGTCCACACCTGACCAATTGAGGCCCCCCGATTTTCCCGCCATTGTTGCAGATCTCCCACAATATCCCCAAAATTGAGTGACTGCCATTTTCTCTCATGTGAAGGGCAGGGGCCGGCGTTTTTAGTCACGGAAATGCCCACAGGGTGATGGAGAGGACAAGAAAGAGCGGGCGAAACAATGTCAAAGACCCATGTATGACTGCGAGTGGTGCCTGCGCAAAGAGGGTCAAGGGGCCGAAGGCAGGGTACAGAGGCCGGGGGCGGCAGCCCTGCGCCGCCCATGAGGTTTGAATCCGCCTGGTACTCCCCAGCCTCCTCCGCCACACCCAGCTGCCCTGTGTGTTCGTTCATTAAATGCTTAAAGGCCACTGCCGGGTTCGGATCTGGGGGTCATGACCCGTCCCCCTTTATCTAAGATATGGCGGGTGTCCGTGCCGTATCAACTCACCGCCTTACGCACGAACGCAGGTGTGGTCGGAGCCTGCCCCTTTTGATGCTATGGGATGGTTGTGGCCTTCGTGAGGCCATTTCTTTGATTTTGAGATGGGGAATGCCGTGCATGCCGTGCAAAGTTTTGTATGCCGGCATCTACCCAAACCCTAGTTTTGGCCCTTTTCCTCCGGTTAGGTGGTTTTGTGGGGTGCAAAAAAGGTGTACTTTTGATTACATGCATTTCATCGGAATTTATCCGAAACGGGGGATACAAAGGGTGTTTTGGTCACTGTTGAGAGATTCGGCCCACGTAGTGTACACACAGCTGGTTTGCAGCCACGTTACCCCTCTCTGCTTCTTCACCCCTTCTGCTTGTTTGCAGGTGGATATTGGACTATGGCAATCCACACACTTCACAGTTTGGCCGCTTGGCGGAGGTTGGAAGGCAGCAAACAGGCTACAAAACAAACATGGACATGTTCAAGACCAAACACAAACTTAAGTTGGGCAACAAAAAGTGCATTGCCTTCCCACAAGAGTGCGTTGCTTTGACCAAAAAAGTAATCTAAATGCACTCCATTGAAGTTTATGCATGTGCACTGTGTGCACCTGGTAATATGGGGAGTGCCATGCACGCAGTGCGCACGCAGTGCGCACGCAGTGCAAAGTTTTGGATGTCGGCAAATACTCGAACCCTAGTTTTGGCCCCTTTTCACAAGTTTTTGGTTCCGTACCAGGGTTTTTTTGGCTTCCCAAGCATTTGGGATGTGGCATATTTGAATTGTCAACCATTTCCCCCTAGAAGAGGCCCATCGACAAAGTGTACACAGTCGACACGACCCGGATCTCGACGTCGTCATTGTCGACACTGCAGCGAGCCTCGTATCCGTAGAGGCGGTTCGATTCGCCCTGCAGAGTACTCTTCCGGACAGATAGTACGTGCACCAAAACCTTGGTCGACTTCAAGGTGATTCTCGAACCGAGATGCTCAAGATCATCGATCGGTATGGCCACGTCCACAGCTGCAAAGAAGTCCACGTGGTCATCGTCGCTCGAAGGCTCTCGATCGCCGATACTCGATGGTGGTGAGTCGACACCAGGACCGGACAGTTCTTCTTCGACGATGCTGTTGGTTATAACTACAACCAGAAGTATCGATGGACACCTGGCCAACCCTATGGTATTGACACCTTTCAGTCTTCCCCCTAGTAAACAGGTGACAGGTATTCTTGGGTGAGTATCCTAGCCTCTGCGTGCACAATATGCACGCAGTGCGCACGCAGTGCACACGCAGTGCGCACGCAGTGCAAACACTTAGCCATGCACACCCACCAGAGGCCAAGTCAAACAAACACCCAGAAAACATTACTTAAGTGCACAAAAGTATGTTTTCCAATGCTCACTCTTGGGCAAACTCAGTTTGTGTTTCATTCTCCTGGAGGATGTGTTGATGATTTACTTCCTTATCCCTCTTGCCCTGCCCTTCGGGTGGAATCCAGCAACAAAACCGATGGGGGGGCCATGATGGGGCATAAAAGGCCTGGGTGCATGTCATTGCACCTTTCTTGGCCAAAAAATGGCACTTTGACGTCCCGGCAACCGTCATGCAACGAGTTGCATGGGTAGTAGAGCATTAGGGTTGGGTTCCGTGCCAGTGCAGACTAGTTGTCAGTGTACCACTTCATTGCCAACACAGTTACTGTGAAATTCCGCCAATTTCGAGCCTCGAGAAAGCAGGACGTACATACACTTTGCGAAAACACTAACTTGCATTGTACTGCATGCAGCGCGTGTTGCAGGTTGAGCAGTTGACAGCCCAGACATAACAATTTGGGAATGGCAGGTTTAGCTGTTCCAACAAGGTTTCCATACCTGTCTGTATGAGCACTGAACCCTTTCAATTGCATCCAGTATCGCCAGACAACTGCCTCATTTGCGTTCGTTGCGTGCGCCATACCCGTCTGTTGTTGCCCACAGGGATGATCCATAGGCTGCCCCTGTGGTTTATCGTTTTTTCGATGCTTGAGGTGCCAGGCTGGGGCTGCAGTAAGTCGTGCCGGTATTCACAAAGATTGGTGTCGCAAACCTGCGGCTGGTGCTTTGGAGGCTGGTTGTGGACGTGCAGCTGCAGCGACAGCTTTTGTAGGCAGTGTGATAGACGTTACCGCAGCGTGCCGACGAGCACCTGCTCTGCGGACGATCGCCACTATACCGTAGATTCTGGCGGTACCTACCGGTTTGATGGCCTCGATGGGGTGTCTGGCATGCCATACATCGAGTCTACGTCTTCCATGCTGCGTACCACGTACGGCACTCAATTGCAGTACTCTGCACCGTCGGGCTTTTGCTGCCGCGGCAGAGGCTCCTTGCAGTGCCCCACCAGTCGCTGCCCCACGGCCACAGTGCATGTCTGCGATTACTCCTCGTCCGGTGTGTATACCCCAAAGACCTGCTGCAGCAAAACGGTGACCTTCTCCGTGTATCCCTTGCAGCGGCGGCCCGTCGCGCACAACCACACGGTGCGCCTTCTGGAGAACGTAAACGCCACACTTCCCTTACACGTCTCGGACGAGTTCGGGGACACGCTGCAGTTGGTGGTCCTATCGCTGCCGCAGGGGGGCAGCGTCACGTATGAGGCCGACGTCACACGTGACCTCCGGTCCTCCTATGCCCCGCCCTATTGGACGTACTCCGCGGCGCTCCATTGGTGGCCGGACCCCGGGTTCTGCGGCACGGCCGTTGTCCGGTGGCGGGTGCAGGACACCGCGTTGCTGACTGCAGAAGCGTGGGCCCACATCATTGTGCAGTGCGTTGCTGACCCACCGGTCTGCCCGGAGCACCAGCTGGTGCTGTTTCAGGCTGGGACCCTCGACTTGATGCCGGTGCTGCGCCGCAATCCTGGGCACGACCCCGATGGCGACACGGTGACGGTGCAGGTCCGCCATGTTCACAACGCACCCCTACCCCCCCCCCCCCCTGTTCGGCACTGCGGAGTCAGAGGAGACCTCCCATGGAACGGTCCGGATGAACGCGAGCGATTCAGTGAAGGGTTCATGGCCTCCTGTGTGCGGCTGTTCGCCCCCCCCCCCCAGGGAAGCATTAGCAGGTCGAACACTGATTGTAAGATGGATATGGATGTCCACAGAACTGCCAAACATTGCTGCACATGCATGCCAGGAAGTGCAGGAGTAGAGCGCTTTGTGACCTGCTTGCGGCCCGGGAAGTATTAGAATGGCCGTACGCCAGAGGAGGAGGGGGGCCTCCTCCCTTGGACCCCCCCCCCCTCCTCCACTTCTTGGTGCAATCAAACAACGAAAATTTGTGGAGGTGAAACAACCATTTTGGCGGCCCACAACCGCTGCATGGCAGTACAGGGCGCTTCTGTGTGGATGTGCAGTGGAATGTCGTGGCCCTCTTGTCTGTTTGTGTTGCAGGATAGGCCTACGCCTGTTTCCCTGTTGAACGGGCAGTGAAAACTGCCACCGTTCAAGAGATGGTTACCCCCATCATGTGTTTTCATTTTACTGACACTTTCAATGGGAAGCCCCAACACCCCCAACATATCTTTTACCAAGTACTGCTTTTCCGTTCCTCAAGGAGTGTATTGCCTGTTGCATTTTATTGCATACGCACTGCCCATCCAGGGGTCTGCAGGTGTGTTTTGCAGAAAAACGATTATTTTCCTTTTTGGGCTGGACACCGTAGAGGAGGGCGGACCCAGCCAAACCCCCCTCCCCCCTTTCTAACACTTCCCCTTGCGAGTATTTCGAGTTGGAATGCAGACTCGCCTGGGTCACTCCCAAAGCAAAGGCTCAAAGTATTCAGTCATGTGCTTAAAAAGAGTTGCACAACATCATCAGGTACTCCACAGGCAATGCCTCGTTGGACTTGCCCCCCCCCCCCCCTCCCCCAACCACCACCTCTGATCGCTTTTCTACTTTAATTCGTGAATTGAAAGTGCGGACATCGCAATGTGGGGGTCAACCTTCAATTCAGCCGCAAATCGTTCACTCTTACCCTCGAGCGTGGCGGGTACGCGCACAGTCATCGTCGTGCAGTTCAACGGTGCAACGCCTGCTTTGCCAATGGGACCAGGGAGGTGCACAGACCGCGCTACCCCGTGCCCCCTACCCGGTATAGACGCCCCCTGTGTCTCAGACTGGGCACAACATGCATACATCGGTGGAGGTACCCCGGGCCAAAGCACAAATCCACATGACATCGCTACGCAACCTCTGCCATGTCTGGGAAAACTGAAGTGGCTGCTTATTGGGGAACTCCAAAAAGGAGAGACGTGAATGTACGAATCATGTTGGCCCACAAAGTTGCCCAGCGCGCACCCGGCACGCTGACGCTCCGCGTGCTGTGCAGCAGTGAAGACCGCATCATGAACGCACTTTGAATCAACTATCATGAACGGACTCGGCTCTAATACCACTTGTGGTTCACCCACGGGTACCCTGACACAGCAGGTCTGGTGTGCGTATTAGACTCTGCAGCGTTGCTTATTTCGAACAGACACCTGTGCGTTCAGCATAAGCACTAGTGTTCCGATGTGCTCTTGTGTGCCGTCCTGTGTGACCTGTCTGGATATTACGCTTGGAACGAGCAAACGTGTGAGTGAGAACTCAGTTGAGTCTGTCTGGAATACGGAAGGTTGTTTGAGCCCATTTTTTCACATTGGGGGGTTTGAAGAATTAGACCCGAATGGTCCGCACTATCCAGGGCCCGGGGGGCATGAAGAGAACTGTAGGTGTCCCCGGAGTCCGCCCGGCATACGTACACCCGGCGTTACGGCCATGTACGCCAGGCGTATGCCTCGGCGGCCCTGTCCGCCCGGCGTACCGCCACCTCGACGCATCCATGGGCTCCGAACGGTGGCCGTTCAGTGACCGAGCTGGGTCATTGAGGGCAGGATACACAACCACGGAATATGACGGGTACCCGAACCCGCGAGCTCATCTCCCCGGCGTATGGGACTAGAGGAGTGGGTGTTACCGGATGTCGCACGGTCACAACCCGGGGCCACCGGCAAAATGTGGATTGGCAGGACTCGACACAAGGCCTGTCATGCAAGAATCATCCCCCCCCCCCCGCACCCCCGCACGGCCTCTTTGCACTGTGCATCGCCACTTCCCCCGGGGGCGGGTGGGGGGGGGGTCATAACCAACAGGGTCTCGCTGTCCAGTCCACACGACCACCAGGGCTCACAGCAAACCTGAGGTATTGGGCTCTCTTACCTCCACACCCCCGCACCCACTATGTTTTGCCGCATCTGAACGATGCGGCCCATGGTACTCGGGTTGCCCCGTCCCCCTTCATGTGAGGTTTGGCGGGGAGCACACCGTCCTTTGCAGAAACGACACATTCGTTGGGGGTTCCCTTTTTGACGGTCGCTTTCGTTGTGTTCCGCCGGGTCCTTCCTACACCCCCCGGGCGTCTTTGGAACAATTGAAAGCCAGGGGCGGGGGACCCCTCCCCCCAAACCCCCTCTGCCTCCCCAGACCAAAGTGACCATCGTGGGAAGAAACGAAATGTGCAGTTTCGGGGAAATCTGGTCGGGCCACTTTTGTTTTCCAAACTTTTGGGTCCCAAGCCCCCCCCCCTCCCCCCCTCCCCCCCCCCGCTCAAAAGACGCCCTGCGCACCCCCGCCCTTCCCCATGCCGCTGCAGGGGGCCTTCCAAGCCGCAAACGGCACCGTCCGCAACGGCACCTGGTACGACCCCGGGCCTGCGTTCGTGGGGGACACGGTCGTGGCGTTCCACATCTCCGACGGCCGCTTCGTGGTCCCCTGTGCTCTCCGCATCCACGTCATCTCCGAGCCCGAGGCCGTGGTCCGCCTCAACGTCTCTGAGGACGACCGCCTGCCGCTCGGCCCGGCACTGCCCCTCGGCTGCGCCGCCGCCGTCCTGCAGCCCCCGTTCTACGGCACCTTGACCGGCGCGGGGCAGAGGCTTGTGTACCGTCCCGCCCCCGAAAGGGCCGGCACGGACTACCTGCAGCTCCACCTCTCGTGCCCCGAGGCTGCCCCCGCCGCTTCCCCCACGACCAGCGCTGATCCCGTCGCGACGCCCAGTCCCAGCCCCACCGCCCGCCCCCCGCACACCCCGGGCCCCCACGTCGAGTTCCTGATCGTCGTTGTGGACGTGCTGCCCGTCCCCGATCCCCCGCGCGCGCGCGACTCCGTGTGCCACGCGGACGAGGGCGTGCCGGTCCGGTGCGAGCTGGCCATAACGGACGTGGACACCCCGCTCTCCGCCCTCACCCTGCACGTGGGGCCTCAGTATGACGGCCTCGTGCTGTACGCCCGGCTGCCATCCGTCATCCTCCGCCCGTACCCCGACTGGAACGACCGCCGCACGGGGCCGATGCGCGTCGACTTTGTCGTCTGCGACCGCGACGCCTGCGTGCAGGCGACGCTGACCATCCGGATCGAGCCGGCCCCGGTCACGCCCCCGCCCTCGCCCCCGGCCCGTGACGTCACCCGGACCCCGTACCTCATCAACAGTTCCTGGATCTTTGACGAGGCGTATTCGTACCGGTTCCGCCTGCCGCAGCAGGTCCCTGTGCCCATTCCCTTGCCCCCATGACACAGTAGGCTGCCGAAGGACTCCGCTGTGACCGTGTCGATGCCCTACGGCGTTTGACCGTGTACATTTCTCTTCCTTTTTGTCACAACATGTCAACCTTGAGCCGCCGTCGGGGGGGGGGAAGTAGAATGGCTGCACACCACAGGAGCAGGGGGGGCAGCCCCCCCCCCCCCCCAGACCAAAGTGACCATCGTGGGAAAAAACCAAATGTACAACGGGGGAAATGGTCAGACCATTTTTGGTGCACAAAATTTTGGGTCCCATCCCCCCCCCCCTTCTAATACTTCCCTGGGGGGAAGGGGGGGGGCTGGGTCCTTGGGTTGACTGGGCCTGGATTCCTCTGCTCTTGCCACTTATGTTTCACCGCCATCAACCCACGACAAAGCCCTCCTCACGGAGGTGTGATAGTGACTGGGGCGGTCACTGAATGCTGACGCCAGCACCCAATTATCCTCCGCTCGGGATCGGAGATTCCTTGACCCAAACCTCTGGTGCATAAGTGCATTTTGCAATTTTCGTGTGCGGGTTTTTCGTTGATGGGAAACAGGGTCAGAGGCCCTGAATTGAACTCATATCCCATGCGTATTGAGGCATTAGTCCCAAATAACAAAGCTAAATGGGCTTTTACCCCCCGCCGTGTGTAGATTCAAAGGGGGCGCATTGTGCGCTGGGGGCAAAAGTGGTGTGTGTCCGGTTCTTCCGAGTACAAGTGCTGCTGCTAGAATTTGGGGTTGACTGACAGGCGTGATCTCTTGTGCCTCAGGTTGCCCCCACTGACGCCATGGGCCGGCCCGTGGGCAGCAGCGTGGCAAACATGGCCCGGAAGGGCCTGTTGCACCCCACGGCCGAGGTGGCCGTGATGGCATTGGACGTGGACTCCAGCTGCCACCGCACCCGCACGTGTACCCCAGGCAGTCCCTTGTGCCCCAACCCCTACGGCTGCATCTACCCGCGCTCGCCGTATGCCCCTGAGCAGGTCGACGTCGAACTCAACGGCCACCCACTCGGGCCCCTCCGAGGGCACAGCGGTGGCAACGGGCTGCCCAGCCTCAACACGTTTGAGGTGCCGCTGGAGTGGCTGCTGTTGCCGGTGCTGGAGGCGTATGCCTGGCCCCAGCGCCAGCCCAACGTGGGGGCAAACACCCTTACATTCCGCGGCAGCTCCCGGGCATGGGGTGTGCAGGTACACTGCCCCCCCTGTGCCCGTCTTCCCTGGACCCGCTAGCCCTGTCTCTGTCCCCTTGCCGTGCCTGTGTCATACCCCTTTAGCCCTGCATCTGTACCCCTGCGGCGCTTGCACCTGAGGCCTCTCCATTAATCCCCTTGTGTGCCTGCATGTCCCCCGGTTCCGCTAGTGCATGCAAAGCGAGGTCACATGGCTCTGCTGTCATGGCACATGGCGCCTGAGCAGGAGGTACCGGGAGGTAGGGGCGCAACGCGGATGATATGCCAATGGCCTGAAGGGGACGCCACCCCAACTCCATACCCCTGCCACCCCTGCAGCCAACGCCCACCCGCTTTGAATGCTGCGCGCCATGCCCATGGAACAAGGCCGCAGGCAACGTAGAGCGCCCAGCATGACGCCTGTCACCGAGAAGCTGCACAGAATGGCACCACAAACTGCGCACAGGCAGCAAGGTGAGGTGGCAGAAGAGTGCAGCAAACCGCAACACGCGCCCAGCCCGCCCTGCCCAGAGGACAAAGCCCCCTGCTACCCTGCGCCCACGCCCGCTCCCATACTGCTGCCATCCCTGCTGCAGGTTGCCTGGGTGACCATTACCATCCGTGCGGCGCCCCCGCTTGTGTTCATCCGCGGTATCTGCCCCATGGGAACATGCAGCCCGGAGCAAAACTTTGTGAGCCCTCTCCAGCAGTTCACCGCCATGCACCTCCCCACGCAGGTGTGTGGGTCAGGGGAGATGGTGGAAGCAGGGCCAAGTTACAAGACCAGCAATCCGGGCGGTCCTTAATCAACGGCGACTTTTGTTTGTCCGTAAAAAGAACATCCCTGGAACACCACGCATCAGGCTGCTGGTCATTGGCCAACCAAAGGCGGTTAATGGCCAACCGACGGCGATCATTGGTCCAACTGCAGCAATTGGCCAGGCGCCTTCGGGTACCAGCTCGCAGACAGCGGTCATTGATCAACTGGCAGAAGGCTGAGAGCAAGGGCGGGGCGATTCATGCTGTTTGCAAACGCAGGGGAGAAACGTGGCAAAATGCAAACACAGCTCAGCT
The DNA here is from genome assembly GCA_964036045.1 of Eutreptiella sp. 'Long Island Sound 2002'. Lineage (NCBI taxonomy): Eukaryota > Euglenozoa > Euglenophyceae > Eutreptiales > Eutreptiaceae > Eutreptiella > Eutreptiella sp. 'Long Island Sound 2002'. The sequence continues at coordinate 26,939,901 of OZ038401.1, read as the reverse complement.
CTACATCTTTCCACTTCCCCCCCCAAAGATTTTCTGATTTCTGCCTACCATTGCCCAGTCTTTGGTACTCTACAGATACATTCTCGTCTTCGAACGCCCACCAATCCTTCCCCCTTTGGCTGATTGAGTAGGTTTGGGCTCAAAACAGCCAAGCAATTGCCAAAACCAGACCGCAAGTAGGTCTGAATCCTCAGTTGCTTCCATCGCCCGGAGGGTAGCATCAAACCAAAATCCGGCGGTGGATTTTCAGCACACCATGGTGGTACAGTGGCCTGACCCAAGACTTCCATCACATGACAGTATGTGCATGCCTATTCATGATTGTGATGCTTGTTATGGCTTTCAAGGGATAATTGCTAGACCAAGGTCCGTGCTTGTTGTTGCAAAGCCATCTAGGAGTCTTACACCAAAGTTTGCATTTCATTTGCAATCTGCGTTTCAGAGTTTCGACCATTTCTTTCCACTCCAAATTTTTGCCAGTCAAAGTAAGGGAATGTTTACCTTGCAGCACCTGTGGTACGGGTGCGGGAGATTGTGCGAGAATATGGGGTTTGGGGTGGTGCATATCTCAAGGATTGATTACATGAACCTTGTTAAGTTGGTGTATTATCCTTCGAGACGGGGTCTCCACAAAACGTGCCCATGGTGCCCAGAACAGTGCCCTTAAAATCACACCACTCCACTCCATTGGAGACCCTGATGTGGCATGATGTGGCGGCATGCTGTTCCAACCCAGACACAAGGACGAGATCTGCACACTCTTGCTCTTGGTTGACAATTTGGGGCAATATTGTTGGTGTCATGCAGTGATGCACAAACCTGGAAAGAACGCGGTCAGTAGCCAATGGACCTCAAGAAGCGGTCAAGAAGGCAGAAACAGGGTGCTCCTCGTCCTTGATCACGAAGAACGTTGGGATTCCCTGCCATGCTTTGCACATGGAATAGGCTACATTCCCTCCTTTGCAGAGAGCGATGGTATCGACGGATCAATGTGCACAGCTATTTTTGGCCAACTGCTTGTCATTTTGACAGTGTACACTACAGCGTTCGCACCCGCAGCACACCGTAAGACCTCCACCCCACGATCCAACGTCTTTCTGATCAGTGCACTGACAATTTTACAGAGCGGACACGACACCAAAGTAAAGTTATGAATCTTTGAAACTGGGTTTTTGTTTTGAAATCAGTGCAGCGTGGGGGTCCAGAACGGTCCTTCTACGCCAGCAACGCTGCAGCCCTCCTCTGTTTGCGTCGCAGGTGGCGCCGCACGACGGTCGGCAGACCGTGCAGCGCAGCGTCCGTGTCCTCCGCCGTGCTGCTGACGAGTTACGCCGCCGCACTGGGGCGTTCTGCGTGACTGTGGTGGGGCACAGCCAAGGGGGCCTGATCGCTTACCGCTATGCGGCCGCGTTCCCAACGCATGTTTGCCGCGTGGTGACATTTGGGTCGCCCCTGCAGGGCTCGTCGCTCGCAGACCATGTGGCTGCGCCATCGCTGTTTGGCAGCGTTGGTGAGGTGCTGGCGAACGTGTACTCCCGGTTAAGCCTCTGGGGGAAATTTAAGCTCACCAGCTTAACCCTCCTGGCAGCGGTCGTTGCGCCATTCATTGGGGTGGACGATATGCTTGGGCCCATGCGGGAGGTCTTCTTGGAGCTGTCATCCCAGGGGGTGCGCATGCTCTCCCTGCGGCACAACCAGGCGGCGGTGTACACCAACGTCCGCGGCGACCTGTACCCAAACGACCCCATCGCCGGCAACGTCCTCATCCCCGGCCACGACGATGGCGCCGTGGATTTCTCACGGCAGGCCTTGTACGCGGACCACACCCTGGACTTCACGTGCGGCGTCGGGGCCGTCAACCCAGAGGCATGTGCAGCCCACGTTCACACTCACGCCGATGCATTGCCGCCGGTCGTAGAGCACAGACACGCGTCCTGCGTTGGTGGCAGCCCTGCCCATTATTCCCTCAACCCCCCCCCCCCCCCCCTCAACCACGCATCCAACGCAGAGGAGGGTGCGGTGGTGACCGTGTCCCGCAGGTTGGTCACCAAACAACCAACCGGCGCTGCAGCGTTTCGGTTGTTGGGGATGGATTGAAGTGTAGTGTCACGAGTGACGCTACAGTCATTCGAACATTTATTCAAGTTTGCATTGGGCGCCAAATCCCCAAAACTTCAAATGCAGTGCACGTTGTGTAGATATGTGCAAAAGGCAGTCAAATGTCTTTCAAGTGCGATGCAAATCTAACGCAAACGTTGTCGTATCCAAGTGTCGTAGAATCAGCGACACGAGAAAGCCCTCGAGTAGTTGGACCAGTTAAATTGGGTGCAGACTGCAGAACACCGGAGAGTTTGCGGGAGTGCGCACCGTGACAAAGTGTCACTTGTTACACCGGAAAAAGCAGCATGTTGTATTTTCTTCTGCTGCGATATTTTACATTTCTGGTGTTCCGATGGCATTGGGCAGTGTAGGCCACCACTGGTCTCCGGTTTGCGTGGGGGGCCTCAGCCTCTGCTGGGAGAGCGCCACCATCCGCTAGGCACATAGATACAGATGCCTCCGTTTCCCTAGCACGACACATGCACTGGTGCTATACAATGAATTCCCGACGCGGTCTGCTCACTCTCAATAGATGAGACATAAGATGGCGACACATTGAAGAGGAGGCAATGGCGGCCTAACTTCCAGACCCAATATGGCCTGTGACCTGAGTTCGTCTCGTTCCTTCTTCTCGGCTTCTGTCAATTTCTGTGGTGGGTGTGGGCGACGAACAAAGCGAGGAGGAGGGCCTCGATAGAACCCTCTGACGGGCCCCCCAAAATCCAACCGGAACCAACCCGCGAGGTGAAGTGCACCAGGCGACTCTCCGGGGCCCCTCAATTTCCCCAACCAGACCACACGTTACGTTGTGACGTGAGTCGGGGGCATTGAGAGGAACAGTTGCATGGCAGAGTGCTCGCTCTTCAGCATGATAGTATCCGTTGTCGAGCATGAATGTGCCGATGGTAGTGCAAGAGGGTACTCATTGCAGAGCATGAGGGTGCTGATTGCAGTGTGAAAGCACAGGCTGTAGGTTAGGAATGCCCTTATTATAGAGTGTGAAGGTGCGGACTGGCAGGTGCTGATTGTGATAGTAGGGCATATAAAGGTGTTGATTCTGCGTAGGAATCGGTGACATTGATGCGAACCCCACGACGATGCCTGGTGTGTTTTAGGAATTCTTGTGGCACAGCCCGTTCCTTTCTCCCTTCTAGAACGAGAAGTACTTAATGGGGGCCCAGTGTGTGACTCCTGGAAGTAGGTCCTTGACCAGCGGACTCAGATATCATCGGGTGTGGGTGACGTCACGTATAATGGGATGGCCTCCTGAAGGACATTGATGTGAAAGAGATTTTTCGCGTCTTTTTTTCACTAAGAACAGCCCGAGGTCTTGGTTGGCACGAGTGCGATTAAGCGACCGCAGTGACAGCAGCTCCCGACCGGCAGTGCACTCTTGGCCCAGGCGTACCGGACACCGCCCGTTCGTATTTTTTTTGGGGGGGTGTCGGCAGAAGGACAGCCCTGCGATGAATTGGGGTATTAAAAAAAAAAACACGCAGTGCACCTGCGCGCCCAACGCCCGCTGCCATCCACCACTAAAGATGTCTGTCATGGTTCAGCCATCGGTCATCGTGGGCATCACCGTGGGATGGTATGCCCAGACTTCCGGAGGTGTCGTGCAAAGGAGAGGGGGGGGGGGCGTCCAGCTACGAAGCAAAAGCGATGGTTCCCACGCATACCCACGACAAGAAGGGCCACACTCCCCATTGGGCTCTGCAGCCCATTTTCTTTGCCCAGGCCGACATAGCTCTTTGCCCCGAGGCCGTGAGGCGTGTTTCCTGGAGGCTCACCATGTCTGCGTTGGAGGTCATTACTTGCCGCCAGTATCAGCGCATCGATGTGACGTTCACCATTTCCACTCCAAGGGGCCCGGGTTGTGGGTGAGTGTCCCCACACCTTTGGAGCAGGACGGCCCACGTCCACCTGAGCAGCTCCATGCCCTCTTCTCCCTCTGCCATTTGCACACAGGCACACACACACACACGCACGCACGCACGCACGCATGCGTACACACACGGGCATATAGCTTTTCTTGCGCCCCCCACCCCATCACCCCCCACCCCTGTCTTCTCCTCAGAGATGCATGGGGCTGGTATGCGGGGAGAGGTAGGGCACACGCGCATTCAATGCGTGTCTTGGTGCACTGTGGTGAGGTGGTGGGACAGGAGCCGTGGTGCATTGGCGGCGTCTGTACCTCTGGAGATAGTCTGCCCGTCAGGGCTGTACTCCTGCAGGGCCGAACACAGAACTCATGGTTTGCAGTGGTGGTAGGAAAGTAGGAATGTTGAACCTCGCAGTTTGAGCGTGATTGAATGGATTTCTTGGCACACACGCACACACACACACACCGTCCCCAACATGCAACTGCACCGTTGCCTCTGCAGGACCTTACGGCCGGCATTAGAAGCGTCATCGGGTCCGGGACGGGGCAGGACTGGTGCGGGCACAGCAACCTCCCCAACCACTGGCCCGCATACGACGCCCTGAGGCATGAGTTGCAGGCCCCGGCCCCGCGGTCCCCTGTCATGCGGGTGTCACCGGGCGCGTCCGCCGCGCGCGCTCGCCCGATGCACCCGCTCGCGGCGCGTCCATCTGTGCCCATGGGGGGCCAGGGGCTCACGCTCGTCCACGCCGCGCAATATAATGGGTCGCGCACAGAGCAGGTGTCCCCTGCGCATGTCCACCATCCCTACCTCCCTCCCTCCCTCCCTGCAACCCCCCCCCCCCCTTCTGTCCAAGCAACACCTATGTTCAAGCAGCACTGGGCGTTGGTTCCGTCAATTTTCGCACTGTGGGCTTTGGCGGTGCTTTTTTCAATTGGTCCTACTGTGTGCTATGTGTGCTGTCTAATACCTCCGTTTTGAGATGCACGAGGTTCATCTTTTGTGTCAAGGAAGCTGATTTGGGCTTGATGGCCTTGGTACATACTTTGCCCCTTGGTTTTCAGAATAATACACCGTGTCTTTTCGCAGGTACCATGCACAGTGTACCGCGTAAGGAACACCCTTGTCCAAGCAACGCTGGGCGTTGGTTCCGTCAATTTCTGGTGATTTACCGTTGCTTGGCAGCGGAGGGGGGGGGGGGGGGGGGGGCTACAAAGCATAGAGTGGTCAAGCCAACTCCCCATCCTGCCCCCCGGCTGCCTACCCCAACCCGATCAGCCTATGGGATACGTGTGCAGCCTCACGCTCTGCACCTTCGTCGTTCATTACTGTGTTTGTGTCCGTTCTTCGAGAAAAACAGGGTTTATGAATTTTACCCCTTCCCCCATTGCGCAAGCGCGGCCTTGTCTAAGCGCGGGGTGGGTGTTGAACCCCTGTTTTGCCTGTTTTCTGGGACTTCGGCTGTGCTTGCGCAAGGGGCGGGGGGGGGGGTCGTTGCATTTGGTTTTTGCGGATCGAAATGGCGCTGTTTTCAGGGGGACCAAACCGTAACCAGCAATTTTGCAAATAGGGACTGTGTGCTGGTCGCACCAAATGCGAGATAAGCGACAGAGGGTGGCCCCATGAGGTAGCGGCGTTGCGGATCCGTTGACGATTGTGGACAAGACCCGTCCAAAGGACACTGCAGCCGCGCTACGTCTGGGAGCATCAGTCCACGGACCCCCGTGTGGCATCCCATGTCTCGTGCCTCGTGTGGGTCCGTTCGAATCCCGGTGGGGTCGGAACGCAGGGTCCTAGGCGCTAGGGTGTCTGTGACCCCGCGAGCCGGAAGGGATGCTGCGAGGGACAGGTAGGGATCACGGTTACGCTGGAGTTCGGAGAGCGCCCGAGCACTTTACCCTTACCTTTACCTCGTGTGGGTCCGATAAGCCCACCGCCATGTGCCCAAACAACGTATCCCAAGGACAAGCACTACGACGGCGGGGGGGCCTACTGATGACTGCACCGGGCCTTGCTTTTCTCTGTTATCGGAGCGCTGGGGGCTGGGGTTGGCGTCGTAGCACCTGCTGTTGGGGGCATCCAGCATCCCGGCGCCGCCCAACCGCCCGGTCGGTGGTCGCCTTGTGGTGGACAAAGGCATGCGCAAAGCCCCGTTTCATTCCAGTGCCGGGTATTTGCAGGTGCTGTTCGAGCCCGCGAGCTCCACCATCGTCCTCGTCAATGCCGCGGACGATGCGAACTGCTCCTTCGACGTCACCGGCCCCGCGTGGGCGCACGTGCCGCCATCGGGGCCGATGGGGGTATACTTGGCGACGGGGGTAGTCGGGCTGCAGAATCTGTCCATCGACGCGGCGTGCCCGGGTCCCTACGACGTGTCCGTGTGGGCCAATGCCTCGTACTTGGTGACGGACGCGGCCGCGGAACGCCCGCACTTCCGGACGGGGGAGGAGGTCCCGATTCGCGTGCGCGCCGCCGTGCGGCTGCACGCCTCTACGCAGCCGGTCCCTTTGCGTCGGCTGACCGTGGACGTGGTGCACAACGCCTCGAATGCCTCGGTGAATGTGTCGGCGATGGAGTGGCACGCCGGCTCGCAGGACTACCGCGGCGTCGTGCCCGGCGTCGCCGCGTGTGGCCGCGCGTGGGCGGTCGTGGTGGTGTCGGACCCCGCGGGGGAGTGGAACCCTCGGCACGTCCCCGTGGCCTGGGAGGTGCGCTGCGCTGCATCCCGGTTCCACCCGCTCCGGTCGGCGGCCCTGTTCCACCCGATGCCGCCCGGCAGCCCCCTGTTCTCCAGCCTCGAAGTGCAGGTCCTGTGCGTTCGTCAAGTGTGGGTCTGGGTGAGTGTCAATTGGTTCCACGCCCCTCCCCCCCCCCCGCCGCCCCCAATGGAACACGGCACGACCCGGTCTCAGTCCGTAGTGCAGCGCGACCCGGCGAGCCCTGAGCCAAGAAGCCCACACCTCCAGCCCAGGCCCGGGGGGTTAGGGAGCAGCACAATGGGCCATGGGGCATTCCATGGCCCGTCGCACACGAATGGGACTGAGAAGGCGATGACGGCCGTGTGAAGGCAGGCGCGGCTGGAGGACAGTGGCGGGTCCGCACCTGACCTTTTGAGCCCCCCCCCCCCCAATGCTGCAGTGTGCGAGTGGGAGTCGCGGGTCCGGCCGCGGGAGAAGTCTCAGGCGCAGTCCCGGTGCTCTCGCACTGACCCCCCCCCCCCCTCCTCCGTCTCCTGTTCCAAAACTCGACGTGCGGTGAATACCGAACGGCCGACATCGTACACTACTCCCACAACAAAGGGCCCCACGACCCCCACCCACTGCCCACGGGCACCTTCCCCGTGCACTTTGTGGCTACCCCGCACACCCGCTGCGCAGGGGGTGCCCCCACGCCGGTGTTCAAGGACGGCTCTCGGGCGCCGGCGGTTGACCCGCGACTGTTAAATTAGATCATTGGTTTTAGCAAATCTTTTATTAAAATTTATGGCTCAATCTTTTGTTCAGCGCCGACTGCTACGAACAGCCGTCAGTTGAATGCGGCTCGTGATCTGGTGATGGCAAGTGGTGGTTGTGAATGGCCGATGAGGTGGTTGTTGCGCCGTGCGATGTGGCCATGTCGTCGTGCAGGCGGTCGTGAGGCGGGGCCTGGAACAATTTCTTTGCCGGTGCAAATCCCAAGGGCAAGAACAGAAGATGACATGGGAGGAACGGGTCGGAGGAGTTGAGAAGGAGACGGGACTACGGGTGACTGTTCAGGGCGCCCCGAGTTCGCGTGTGGGGCTGCAGTGTGGGTACTGCGCGATCGATCCCGTTTGGCGACACAACGCCCTGGCCGGCAACAACCAGCACATCCTCAATACGCCAATTATTGGGCGCCGCTGACACGCAAACGGCACACCATGCCACATTCAGCACAGTCCCAACACGCCAACTATTGGGCTCCGCGAACGCGGAAACGACACCAGCAAGAGCACCGGCCGCAGCAGCCGACAGAAAGTAGCGACCCGATGCAACATGCGAAGGGAAGAACGGGTGACCGTCCAGGGCCCCGTAAAGGAGCAACAACCAGACGGAATGTCACACGGGGGGGGGGGGGTCCACGTCATTACCCAAGCCCCGGCCTTGCCCACAAAATGCCCCCTGCACCTCCACTCAACCAAAAACCCCAAAGATGAGATGTTGTCCGTGCATTGAGTCGAGGGGTGCTAAGAATTAAGAGGTAAGGGATTCAACACGTGACGTCTGCCGCATATGTTCCATCGCAACCACCGCAGGTGTGTGGGGGTGTGGGGGTGTGGGGGTGTGGGGGTGTGGGGGTGTGGGGGGGTGGGGGTTCAACTCAGACACGCCACAACAGTCCGGCAGGGTCACTGGGTGTCGTGAGGGATCCGCCCCGTACCTCTTGCCGCTCAGTGCCATCCGCTGCTGTCGCGGCAGGAATCAGCTGCCGCTCAGCAGGACGCAGCTGCACCGCGTCAGTTCTGAACCACCGGTCAAGTCCCGGTCAACTCCAAATTGGGGCATTTTTTTTTGTTCCACTCCGCTCAGGTCGTTTGTGTGTTCTGATTGTTTGTGTGGTCTTCCTCCGAACTGCAGCCAATATGGGCCTGCGGTGCATCGGTATACCACTGCTCTGACTTTGTGGCTTTGGGTGCATCGGTTGGTGGCCGGTTGGGTCATCTCCGCCACCGAGGGCTCCATGGCACAGCCCCCGCCCTGTTTCCTGGGAAGGACGTGATGTGAGGCGTGCCGGCGCCGGCATGGGAGTGCACGCCATGTGAACACGAGCAGCACTTGTGCGCAGAGGTGCGACTGCCCCGCTCTCACGGACCAAAAGTGCTTTTCTCCAGTTGGGGTTAGCGATGAAGGGACCTCCCGCAATGTGGAACACGACACCCCCCCAACCCCCCCAACCCCCCCAACCCCCCCACCTCGTCCAGCCATGCGTGAAGGATCCCCCTTTCAAAACAGTGAACAACTACATACACCCGGTCGCACCATCCGGCGCATTCACCCAGTCTTTCTGGTATCCCACCCCCGTTTCCAAGCGCCAGCCCGGTCCCATTCCAGACCACTCTGACCCAGGTCCACGTCCTCCTCGATCCCACGGAGTCGCCGTACCGGGTCACCGCCTCGCTTTACGAGGCCGACCGCTTCGTCATGCAGACCACCGAGCACATCGCTGTGGCTCCCTCCAACGCCTCCGACGGGGCAGTGCCCATGGCCCTCAATTTGTCGTTCCCGGCCGCGCACGTTTTCCGGTGCGCTGTCGATGGAGCGCTGTCCGTTCGGGAGATCGCTCTCCAGCTGCTCGTTTTCGAGGCGTGGGACGATGTGGACACGCACCCGGACGTAGACTCTTTGGGTGAGCACTACTTGCGGTACCACCCGCCGCTGTTCACAGTTTGGGAGGTGTGCCGGGCTTGTGTTGCACAATGCGCGTGCGGCGCGCTCTGCTGGACACGCGTTTTCGGTAGCTGAGAGCAAGAGGGCCCTCTGCCCCCCGGCTCAGTGGGTTATACGCGGCTGGTGCGCACTACCCTGGGGCTCGGAGGGCCTTCCAGGGGTGGAGTATGGCGGGGCTGCTGGCCACAAAACCCCTGCCGTCTCGGCGTCCCCACAGGGCAGAGGTGCCCGGAAGGCCTCGATCCCATGCCGGCACCCCCTTCATGTCCATGTGTACGCATGGCCTTGTCTTGGCACGACGACTGTGTTTTCTCAGACTTGAGCCGTGCCTGTGCTGGGACGGGGGAATGGAGGTGCGCTGTCCTGCACGGGGGCTGCGAGGGGACTACGCCAGGAGTGTGTTTGCGGGCAAGTGGAGGCATCCGGATGCATTGATTGGGCGAAGTGAGGACTCCGAGGCATGACGGGGGTGAGTGTGCCCGCGCCCCCCCCCCCTTCCCCACCGCTGGCAAGGCAAGGGATGTCTATCTGGACGCCCCGGGCCAGTGGCAGGGGCGACAGCCCCCCTTCGTGAAGACCATTCACGGAGTTGTGAAACAGGGTCAGTCCTGGGGCTCCACTGGCAAAACCAGAGTACACGCCGGCTCACCGGGGCCAGCGATGATGGTGGCAAGCGGCCGATTGGCGTCGCCCGCTACAGGCACCAAAGTACCAATCAAATATCCCCCCTCCCTTTGCGCGAGCGACGCCCTTGTCAGAGCAACGCTCGGTGTTGTTTCCGCAATTTTTGGCACCGTGGAATTTGGCGGTTCCATTTTGTGGTCGGCACATTCAGTGCCTTTACCGTTGCGTACGCAAGGGTCGGGGGGGATACGTCATACAGAACTTGGTTTGTCACTCTCACTGTCACTCTCAGGGGCACACTGATTGGGCCGCAAACTACAGCCTCTTTATCCGTCTGCCAGTGTACGTAGGCCAGCGGGCGAACTTCACCGTCGTCGGGGACCTCTATGACCGCACGGGCACGACCGAAATCGCCCAGTGCGGCCTCCCACATATCGCCCTGGAGGAGGGCGCCCAGGAGGTGGTTCTGACGTGCGGTGGGGCCGATCTTGCGCATGCGACTGACGGGCCATACGTGATACAGCGGCTGCTCGTGTCTACCCCATCGGAGTCGCTGATGGTGGACCACTTGGCGCTGCCAACGCAGCCCTACTCCCACGAGCAGTTCTCCAGCGCCACCCCGTCTTCTTCGCCCTCCCGCTCCTTCACTCCCCCGCTGAGCCCGAGCCCCACCGCCTCCCGCAGCGGGACTGCCCCGGCAACTTCCACCTCCGTTGACACTCGAAGCTCGACCGCCAGCCCGACCCCCACCGTCCTGCCCACTTCCACGACGTCCCCAACGCAGACCCCTTCACTCCTGGTGACCTCAACACACACCACCAGCCCCTCCGTAACTCTCAACAACAAGGAGCACGGCAGCGCCAGCAGCGGCAATGGCACCATCACCGACAGCAGCGCGGGGGGCGGCGGCGGCGGCGGCAGCACGAACGCGGATTCAAGTCTGAGCCCTGAGCCCCTCTCCGGCTCGGCCCCGGACTTCCCCCTCTCCAATTTGGCACTGTCCCTCGTCGTCGGAATGGGCAGTGGACTGGTGGGGGCAGCGGCGCTGGGGCTGATGCTGTGGTGGTATTGCCACCGGGCGTCACGCTCAAATATGGTCGCCCCGTTCGCCGTACCGCATGAGATTACGGCGCGTACTATGGACTGCCCGGCCGACAACCAGGACACCTCTGAGCCAGTGGCTGTAGGTGCGAGCCCCGGGTCTAGTCCCGAACGACAGCTCATCGGTTTTGAGCACGTCATGCATTTATGACCTGTGACCCGGCAAATAGCCTGGGATGTTCCCGACCGCCACTGCAATGTATGCCGCAGGCCCCAAAAGCGGACCCAGGGCCGATCACCTCCACATCGTGTATGCGTATGTGTATGTGTACGTGTATGTGTATGTGTATGTGTATGTGTTTGTGTATGTGTATGTGTATGTGTATGTGTATGTGTATGTGTATGTGTATGTGTATGTGTATGTGTATGTGTACCACCTCAGGCAGCCCTGGGATCCACAGGATCAAGCAGGGTAGGAACCACCTGCCTGTGCGAGATGCCCGGTGACTCCAGTAAACAGCATGATAAGTGATTATGACTATGACCATGACTATGTGTATGTGTATGTGTATGTGTATGTGTATGTGTATGTGTATGTGTATGTGTATGTGTATGTGTATGTGTATGTGTATGTGTATGTGTACCACCTCAGGCAGCCCTGGGATCCACAGGATCAAGCAGGGTAGGAACCACCTGCCTGTGCGAGATGCCCGGTGACTCCAGTAAACAGCATGATAAGTGATTATGACTATGACCATGACTATGTGTATGTGTATGTGTATGTGTATGCTTACGCATACGTGTATGTATACGCCCACGTTTGTGCCTGGTGCCGTGGTTGCAGCGACGGCTGACGATATTCTAATTTCCCGAACCACCTTGCTGCCTGCCCTGCTTGTTGTTGCTTGGCGTTTCACCTGTTGTGACCAGCTACAACAAGAACAACAACAACAACAACAACAACAACAACAACAACAACAACAACAACAACAACAACAACAACAACAACAACAACAACAACGTCAACAACAACAATTACAACGAAAACAACAACATGTGTATGTGTATGTGTATGTGTATGTGTATGTGTATGTGTATGTGTATGTGTATGTGTATGTGTATGTGTATGTGTCTCGATAAATGCGGATTGAGATGCCTCTGGTAAAGATGGCTACAGGGCCTGTGTTTAGACCGTCCCCAGCAACAACAGCAGCAGCAGCAGCAGCAATGTATGTGCATTTGGTATGTGTATGTGTATGTGTATGTTCACACACACAGACAAACGACTGATGCATGGCGATCAGTCGCTAGCACTATCGGAGCGCAGACAGGCACTGGTTGCAGAGTTGATCTCGTCGTCCCCTTCTATCCAAAGTGGGGGCGCAACGTATTTTGCCCAATGCCATCTAGGAGCTTCCTTTCCTGCAATAATCCATAACACACCCACGCATACAGGTGTGTGTCAGCGCACGTAGGACATATATATGCTTAGATAGTCAGTGCACTTTTATGGGGAGCTGGGGGGCAAAGCCTAGCCTCAGGCAAGGGTGCCTCTGTCTCCTCCCCAAGACGTGTACGTACATAGGCTTTAACCCTGTATCTACCTGTTTTCCTCTGCAACAGTTGACTCTTTGCAACTCTGTCCCCCATCAGTAAGTGAAAAGGTGGGTTTGCAGGGGATCATGCGCCCTCAGGTAACGGGGACCCATGACGGGCACTGGTGTTGTTGCGGATCCTGGAGTGGTCCCACAGATATGACTCGAAAGTAAGCCCCACACTGACTTTTTTGAGCCGTACCACGACCTTCGGGCTTTCACGAGCGAGTCACCTAGGTTGCTGGAGGCTGTGCTGGAGGTTGCTCATGGTCGAGTCCCTTTCGCCCTCTGCATCGGCGTTGTTAGCGCCAGCACCATCTGTATCGCTGAATCGAGCGGCATCCCCCTCGGCGTCCGTCTCGCCATTCCCTTCGGCTTCACCATCTGCAACCACGTCACCATCCGCGTCACAGTGGCGATTGGCATCGCTATTTGCTGTTGTTGAACTGTTGAACCTCTCTTATTTTGACCATCGCTTTTGACTTGCTGGCAAATGATATGGGGCCGATGATGGTGGTGCTGAAAATTATACAGTGCTGTGGCTCTGGTGGCTGGGGTAACCTCCGTTTGGGGAGGGGTAGAGCATTGTACATTATGTGGGGACATGGTACTGGGGTACCCCCAACAAAAAGCGCCCCTCTTTGACCCCCCTCCCCGGGGCATCTCTATTGTCCAGACCCGGCGCCCTTTTCTTCCGGGGACTCGGACACACCCCTTTGCACAAACCTGTTTTCTCCGCCCCTCTCCAAGCACTGGCTTTGAAACTGCTGCTTATCCGGCGCTGGCAGCGCGCCGCAACAAGGGATTCCAGGAAACAGAGCTGCCATACCGTTGGAACCCAATGACCCCCTTGCTGCCTGGTGATCTGTGTATCCCCCCCCCCCCCTCTCGTAAACGCTACGCCCTTGTCTAAGCTACAGCGGGCGTAGGGACAGTACCAAATGTAGTGCAGCCACATAAGACATAGGTTTGGTTACTTGGTGACGAATTTGCCAGTTACATAGAGTCATGGACACATTTGTTGTGAGTGTTTGCCCAATCGAACCCACATAGCTCTGATTTTTGGGATATTTCTGCACTATATCCCCCCATGCGCTCACTCACGTGCGTGTTGGCAGTTGTATGCTACGGCCTACGGAAGCTACGGCCTTGTCCAAGCTACGGTAGGCGTGGGGACCGTATTAATTTGGGGCTTTCGCGTAGCTTTTACAGGGGTGGGGGGGTACTGATTACTCCTGCACCTTTTTTTTCGCTGCTGTCTTCCTTTTTTTGCTTGTTTGCCTGTTTTCTCAGCGAAATGTGGGGCAACGCGACCCTGCAGCACCAGCAAGCACAGATACCCCCCCACCCCTTGTCGTTCCCCACTCCTTGTCGTTCCCCGGGGGGGGGGGGGGCGTCACTTGGTCAACCCAAAATTGTTCGTTGCGGCTCATTGTGTTGTTGTGTGGGTGACTGTGTTGTGGGGCACTGCCACTTGTATCCCTTGCACTTATGGCAGGTCATTTTGCTCATTTTCGCTGAAATGGAACTTGATAGCACGACCATGTTTCCCCCTGGGACAAGTGTGATGTTCATCCGCTCCACGGGGGAAGAGCATGTGCAAGAGTTCAAGGTGAAGTGGAGCAGGACCAAGAAATTTTAACCCCCCCCCCAATTAGAATGACCCAGTCGTTAATTTCGGGCAGCACGGTGCAAAACTTCCCGGGGGTCGTTGTAATTGGGGGGGGTCGTTCTATTCCTCATGCATGTGCCATTTTGAGCAGGGCAGAGGGCAGGCCTACACTTTCCCAACAATCCCAGCGAGGGTGCTAAAGGTATCACATTCTGCCTCCTGTGCAGGCCTCTGGTCCAGCCGAGCTGCCGGAGGCAACATACAGAACTTCATGGCCACGGTGCCACAGCTATGTGTACTTCTGCATTGTGTTTGTGCTGCACTGCATGATTCCTTTTCCTTGATCATGCAGAATCATGGCTGCAGCATTGGATGTCCTGTTGCATGGTGTTCCAGCAGACGATCTTGCTGATGCATCTGATTCTGGCTCTGTTTCCAGTGATGTATCGTCTGATTTGGAGGTTTCCCGTGCTGAGCCCAGCCCCCCAGATGCAGAGGTGCAGTCCAAACCGGAGGAGGGAGCTGAATCTGAACCAGATGTGGAGACCATCCTGACTGATGAACAACTACTGGACCGCCTTGCTGAGATTGCGATCGCTGCTGCAGCACAACCTTCCACAGGACCTTCCCAGCAGGACCCTCCACCAGCCAAAAAACCAAAATTTCTTGGGGAGAAATGGCACACACCCCCGCCAAAAAAGCAGTCTGGTCGCTGACAGTGGGAGTTTGGACACAAACTGTACGCCCTGTTGCAGCTAAAAAAGGCAAACGGCAATAAGTATCACGTTCGTACCAAGGTTCTGCCACACTGGGAGCTCAACAGTTCATTTTTAAATGAGTGGGCAGCAAAGGAGGCTGAAATCCGTGCTGAGTGTGTGCCTCTTTTTTGCGTTAGCAACTGTGCCTGTGCACCATTGCCTGTGCACCTGTCCATGTGTGTCTGCACCTGTTGAGCAGTGCAGTTTCTATTGAAGGCCATTGCCTGTGCACCTGTCCATGAGCCTCAGCAACTGTTGAGCACTGCTGTTTGAATTGCAAGTCCATTTCCTGTCCACCTGTCCATGTGTCTCACTCTTTGCCTGGGGTTTGGGTCTGAGAAGGGGTCGGTTTATTTGGTTGGCATGCTCCGGGAAACACGGGGGGTCGTTGTATACGGGGGGGTCGTTCTAGTGGAGAGGGTCGTTCTAAACGGGGGGGGGGGGGGTTTACACCGATCCGGTCAAGGAGTAGGTCTCCGTACATTGGCAGCCCTTTGAACGCATCCTATGCTGAATTCTTTCGTTTTATGCTGCAATTTCTGTGCCTACAAATGTGCGTGTACGGTGGTGGTGCGGTCCCCCAGGGGGGGGTGGGGGACCGTCACTTGGTGACCATCCCCCAGGGGGTGGTGGGGGACCGTCTTCCCTGGGGTGGGGAACGACAAGGGGGGGGGTACTGTGCATCGGTCACTGCAACAGACAATAGAGATGGGTAACTGCTTTTTCTGTTGGGGGGCCGCACTCGTTGTGCAGGAGTCAGCAGATTTGCATCCTGGCACCACTGGTTTTGAGGTTACCCCCCCCAACGATTGGGGGGGGCCTCGTACATCAAAATGCTTTTCATTCAATCCCTGTATTTTACTTGCACGAATCCAGGTTCAGTTGTCGGATGAATGCAGCTGTCAGAACTGTAGACTGCGAGAATGTCCCACGTCTATGGGGACAGAATCATCCTGTGATGCTGTCCTCCTCCACAGTCTGATCCCATCTCAACTTATCTCGCGAGTATGTTTAGACACATACTTGAAACAAAAAAGGGACGGAAACTCCCATGCAGCTGAATTCTCTGATTTGGCTTGCAGGCTGCTTGCAACTTCCAGGCTTGGTACCACCCCAGCAGTGTGCTTGCGAGTGCAGCATCCTACACCAAATACTGCTTGGCCGCCTCCAACATCAAGTTCGTCAAAACGGAGTCCTCCAAACCCATCAACAATTATTGACTTGCATGAGCTTCAAAAAGCGCCATCGCCATCAACAAAAGCCGACGCCGACACTCCCAATAAACTGAGCACAAAATCCTGTGAAATCGCTCTCCAAAGCACAAAACCCCAACATCTCCCCAAGGTACCGCAAGAGCCGATGAACAAACGTTTCGATCAAATTACATCAATTCCGTCCGCTGACGCTGACGCTGACGCTGACTTATGAATTGAATAGGGACACATTCAGCTTTGCATCGGCAACCTCGGCGCGCTTCAAAGCATTGAACAACAATGAATTGCCCCCTTTGTATTCTTTTCAATTGTTGGGTTCTCTTGTTTACCCCTCCTCCCGACTCGGTTTTTCACCCTGTGTACACAGGGCAAGCTTTATGCTTTGTGCCCCACTACCAATAATATTTTGGTTTCAACACACAATCAAACAAAGAGTGTATTGAGGAATGCCGCATACGTCACCACCGCCAACGGATTTCATCCCCTCACCGCACAAGAAGCTGGCCCCAATCTCAAAAACCACTTCAAATGTTCCTTTTCCGATCTCTCGCTCCGCAAGCAAAACGCTGGGGGAAAATCTCCTTCAAAACCGCCCATCCAACTACTCCACACGGTCATGAGTATCGGCCGCAACTGCTGTGCGCAAGACAGACAAGTGGGGCGGGGGCTGGGTGTTACCCATAAGGCTGAGCGGTGGGCATCTCTGCGGGGCCTCCCTTCCGAAAGCCCTCCAAACCATCCGCTATTCCCATTTTTAGTTTCCTCGATTGCATTGGCTGTGCACAGTGCGTCCCGCTTTCTTCTTAGTTCTTTGTGGATTCTCTCCGTGTCTCATCCCGTTTGCCCCTTGTCCCTAGTCCCGGCTCCGGATCGAGATTCCAGCTCTTCACCGCTGTAGTGGCCTCACCACCTGATAACCCCTGTTCCCTTTCACGCAGGCAGCGCCTGCTAACAGTTTCCTGGAGACGATGGGGTCATCACCGACAGTAAGCTGTGCGCTCGGCGGCAAGGACTTTTTGGAGAAGGGCTTGCGGTGTTACAACCCCCGTTGGCCTGGGAGAGGGTCGGAGGCCAACACATGTACTTCCGGCCTCAACATCGGGCCTCTTTAGTGAATTTCGGTTTTTGTTTGAGGCACAGTTTTCTCACGTGCGTGTGTGCGTGCGTGCGTGGGTCGCTGGCTGGCCCTGCCAGGTCGGCCAGGCCCCAGTTTGCCTAAGGTTGGGCAGGGATGATGACCACAATCGCCTGATGGGGAGGCCGGTGGGGGGGGGGGGGCTCATGCCAACGCACACGCTGTGACAGCCGAACCTGAGCGAGGAAGAATTTGCTGCAATCGCAGGGCCAAGTGTCCCTTGCCAAAAATTGATTTGGTGGGATAACAGTGTCTTAGAAGAGGGGCCCACAAGGAGCACAGGAGGAGGCGTGCAGGCGATGGGGGGGGGGCTCGGAGGAGAGGGACCCCCGATTTGTGCGCATGACGATCAAGGCAACGGTTGCGCATCCAGACACAAGCCTTTTCTTAGTGCTGCAGATACGCTGTGGGAGGGGGTTGGGTGGGCGGGCCTGTGAGAAACGAACCCTTCACATTCCCCCATGGGGTAGGCCATGCGTGGGTTGGTGGGTGGCAGCTGGTATTGTGATTACACCATCGTCTTTCCATCTAGCAACGAAGCCACAGGTAAGCAACCAGCACGTCTGCAAGACGTCCAGCTAACAACTCTCTCCCATTTGTTCAGTCTCTGCTCTGCTTAGGCAATCTTTCTGTTTGACATACAGTCCTCCCCATGCAGAGTTTCAACCACGTACTCTATGATGACGACTGAGGCTATCCGTGCCCTGGGGGGGTATGCTTTACAGAAATGCACCATTTTGGTCGGGAAAAAAAAAGGCTGCAATCCCCTCAACAGCTAAACCATGAACACAAATATTCCATTGTTTTCTTGGTGCGAAGGAAGCTTGTCTTTATCCGGTTATTTCGTCTGAGCACTGCCCCAAATTCGCTGGAAACGACCTGGAGCCTGCATGATCCCGGCTCAAGAGGTCGGAACTAAGATTGGGCCACAGTGTTGAATATGTGGCAACACGCAAATCTGGAGGCATCTTGTCCATTCGCAACCCCACTTGGTGCGGCCTCCACCCCTCAGGATGGCCACACACCCCTGCACCCCTGGACTGGTGGGGCACCGTTTGGAGCCCACATAGCCCGGGCCTACATGGGGCCAACATGAGTTGAATATTGTGCGAAATCTGCGTCTGGCGTGGTGGAAACGGTGTCTCTGCGGCATTTGAGGCCCCTTTCCTGTTCCGGCCAGCCACAATTTGGGAGAATGGGCCGTTTTTGGGCCCGAAAATACAACAGAAGTGGTCAACATTGCGTCTGGAGCCCTTGGTAACGCTCGAAGAGGAAGCTTGGGCCCGCACGGGGCCTCCTGAGGCCTGCTGTGACCCACAAAAAGTTCCAACCGTTCTTGCAAACAGGCCATGCTCCTCAGGACGTAATCCAGAGCTATCTTGGAGGCGGAGTCAAGGAGATGCGTATTCGTATGTATGCCACGCATTGATTTCTCAGCACATTTCTCCATGAGCACTCCAACTTTTCTGGATGCCTTTTCTTCTTCGCATGGATGAGTGAACTGACTGCGGCTGCATCAGGGGAGAATGTTAATCCTTTAGCGTTGAGTGGGGCTGCGTCAGGGGAAACTGTCAATCCCCTACTGTCTGCCTTCTTGCAGAACGTTGAGGATGCCTCCCTGCAGGCGCCTAGGCAAAGTCGGCCCAAGCAGCCTCCGATCATGCAACCGCCAATGGAGCAGGTCACGAATGACGTGGAACGGGTGTTCGACGCGCATCATAAATTGACAGGGCAAGCCATGCATGCTGTCTCGGAGCATTTGATGCAGCTGGCCCAAAGTATTGAGGCTGAGAAGTTGGACCTCCACACCGCCTTGAGGGCGAGCCATGAGACCCTTTGTTGCAGTTTCACGGAAGTGCATGAGAAGATTTCCCAACTGCAGGCAGCACAGGAGGCATACGAGGACCGGCACAACAAGCAGCAGCAGCAGCTTGATATGATCAAGGTGGAGTATCGTGTTTTGCAGGGTAACCGCGACGGCCCTCTGACGGAGGTGCCATACCCCGGGCAAAGTCAAGAAACCGCAGCCTCAGTGCCAGAGCAGCCGCAG
The DNA here is from genome assembly GCA_964036045.1 of Eutreptiella sp. 'Long Island Sound 2002'. Taxonomy (NCBI): domain Eukaryota; phylum Euglenozoa; class Euglenophyceae; order Eutreptiales; family Eutreptiaceae; genus Eutreptiella; species Eutreptiella sp. 'Long Island Sound 2002'. The sequence continues at coordinate 26,920,484 of OZ038401.1, read as the reverse complement.
TGCCAACAGCACGGCTCGTTGCTGCACCGCCTCACGAGGGTGGAAGAGCTGCTGTCGAGTGGATGCCTCCCCACCACAGGGACCGCTCTCCAGGACTGGTCGGAGAAGGAGGCGGAGACCCGAGAGGCCCTTGGCTCGCAGGTGAATGGTATTGCTGATTTGGTGCGGGGCCTCCAGTCGACCTACCCGCAGTTGGAGCAGCGCGTCGCTGAGGTGTGCAGGTGTTTGTGCGGCTGAGTCAGGCGGGCGTCGGGTACACGGTGCCGCAGCACCTCCAGCCACTTGTTGGGGTCGCGGAATCGTGTGGCCAACATCTAAACCCTGAAAGGGAATGCCGTTTACGCACTGCGCACACAGTGCAAAGTGTTGTATGTCGGCAACTACCCGAACCCTGGTTTTGGGCCTTTTCCACAAAGCCCAAGATGTCGTGACACCCCCGCCGGTGCATGTGATGTTTGAGGATTGGGGACCTCACCACAACGATGACCCGATCTGCAGGCCCCTGTGGGCGGAATTGCACCGTCATCAGCTTGTTCCCGATGGGGATGGGGCATGTCTGGCGGTTTTTGCCAAATGTGCACGCCATGCCCACGCTGTGCCCACGCACTGCAACGATATTCCCAAAGACCGCCCTCCTCCCTCCAATTTTTGCGATTGTATGTCAGAGCGAATTGGATGAAGGCAGTTGTATCCCTCGGCCCCGGCCTTCCCTGCGTCCGGCCGTAGGAGGTGCATGTATCAGGGGCACCCTGGTCACTAGCATGCACACACACATGACTTCCTTTGAAGACGACTTTGAAGGGGACAAGAATTTCTGGCAGAACCATCGGACGCAGAGTCCGCACCTGAGTTTCTGTTGGACACCACAAGAATACATGCCTAGGTGGACAGGTCGGAGATGCGGGGACGAGCAGGGTTTGGGTGCTCAAAAGGCATACAAGTCCGTACACACAGAAGTACCAACCGGCATACTTCACGCAGCCTTTATGGCAGCCCCCCCCCCCACCACCACCCACGCAGTTTATAGTCCGGTGGTGCGCCCAATCTGTTCAGTAGTGTGGAGATCCCCTAGGGATCGACAAAACACGGCTCACCAGGGCAGACAGAGTCCACAAGCATGAGGATGTGTAGCAAAGCAGTTCAGTGGCTGCAGCCAATTGTGATGGAACTGCTGAACATTGCTGCATATGCATACCAGGACGTGCATGTGTGGAGAGCTTTGTGACCTGCGTATGGCCCCCCGACCACGGTACATATGGGAAGCACGCTGTCCGTGGGGTGCATGAGGATCCCTCGTGCCCCCTGGCCCTCCTCATCCCATTCAGGCAGGTTAGGACACGGACATTGGCAAGCTCCCGAACTTCATATGGACTGAACATGGACATATTGTGAACTGAGGTTGCAGTGAAGGCCCTGTGAAGGCAGGCGCAGCTGGAGCGCAGTGGCGGGTCCACACCTGTTCTTTCAAAACCCTGCCTCCTGCGGCGTTGCGTCCTGTTGGCTTGTCACGAGCCCCTGAACAGCCACCCGTTGCTGCCTTCGCTGTGACGACATCGGGTCCACTCGAGTGTGCGGGTATTTGTACGACTTTGGCTGCCTCCACATCTTCGGTGCAGAACGAGGTTAGGTCAGGGGGAAAGCCTTCAACCAACACATCGGACCAATGGTGAACAGAAGTGAATCTGATCGATATCCAGTGGCGCCCTTGAGACCAATTTGCTGTCACCCCCCACCCCCTACCCCCGCCCGCCCGCCCCAACGCGCAGAGATAGCGTCGGGCAGAGGGCGATGAAGGTTGATGGGGAGGATGGTGGTGGTGGTAGTGAGGGCTGCCGCTGCTGCTGATGCGATGTGCCTCTCCATTTCGTGCCCCAAACAGGTACACGCAACAGCCATGGCCACAAAGAACTTGCAGCGGCTGCTTGAGACCAAACTGAGTGACATGATCCGATCGGAAGTCGAGAGCCAGTTCGGTGACGTGAAGGCCCAGTTGGGTGAAGTGCAAGCCCAATTCCGTGACGCCACCGAGGCCTTGTCAGGCCACATCGCCGACCAAGACGGAGCGCTTCAGACTGTGCAGCGGCACGTGGACAGCCAGGCCCAAGAGCTGGTGCAGGTCCGAGTGGACGTGGCGGATAAAGTGGATACCCAACGCCTCCGGATTCTCGACGGCAGCCTCCAGAGACATCGGCAAGACGTGCTGGACGTCTGCGATTCCGTGGCCGATGCCAAGCGGTCGGTGTCCACCCTCAGTGGCCGCGTGAAACGGACCGAGGACGTCTTGATCGTACCCACTGCAGAGCGCGTGGTCCAACTCACGCAGTCCGTCTCGGGGCTGCAGGAGGCGCGCCAGGCCTGTGAGAGTGACATCGAGGCCCTGCAAGCGGCCCATGACCGACTGGCGGCTGCTCTGGAAGAAGCGCCTGCGCGGCAGCGTGCCGCGTTGGATGTGGCCATGAGTCCGGTGTGCGAGAGCGTGGAGGAGCTGCGCCGCGACATGACCAGCGCTGCCGAACACGAGGCCATCACGGCGCAGTGCGTGGCCGATCTGACGGTCCGGGAGGCTGAGACGCGGGAGCAGCTGGCGAGGATGCCTCAGCGCTGGGCGGAGGACATGGCGGCACATGCCGAGCGGGTTGCGGACGGGCTGGCGGCCCAGACGCACCGACTGCAGGGGACATGCGCGGAGCTGCAGGTCCGGGTGTCCTCGAGGTTGGATGACATGGAGCTGGCGCAGAGGGCCGTGCCTGAGCGCTTGAACGCGTTGGAAGCGTCGACGGAGCGCTGCGTAGTGGACGCGCAGGCACGCCATGATGACGTCCGCAGGCAGGTGGACGCTTTGCAACAGCAGTGGTCAGAGGACCTGGCGGCGCATGCCACCCAAATGCAAGGGTCTAATGTACAGGCCAACCAACTGCTGGTCGAAGAGCTGAGGGAGGTCAAGGAGGGGCTGGTGTCGCGACTGGAGCAGTTGGAGCAGAGCGCTGTCCCCGATTCCTTGCAGCAGCTCGGGGCGTCTATCGATCAGCGACTGGCAACCCTGCAGGCCCGTGACGAGGACGTCCGTGCCCAACTTGCCGCGCTGCGACAGCAGTGGTCCCAGGATTTGGCGGCGCATACCGCCCAAGTGCAGCTTTCGACAACGGATGCCAACGAGTTGCTGGGCAAAGAGTTGGGGGTCGTTACAGAGGACCTGGCGTCGCGAGTTCAACAACTGGAGCTGTCGCAGAGCGGCCTTCCTGAGTCCCTGCAGCAGATGCAGGCGGCCACTGGAGAAAGGCTGGCGGATATCAAGGCGCGTGGCGATGCCACGCAGGAGCAGTTGGCGGCCCTGAAGCTGCAGTGGGCGACGACGTATTCAGAGCACGCCACGCAGGCGCAAGGCTTCGCGGCACGCGACAACGCACTGGCGGCCACGCAGGCGGAGCTGCAGGGGGTCACTGAGAGCCTGGCGGCACGGCTGGCGCAAATGGAGCTGTCCCAGAGCCGTGTCGCCGAGTCTGTACAGCGGCTGGGGGCCTCCACGGAGCGTCAGAGCGCCGACACCAAGGCCCATGGGGACGAGGTACGTGAGCAGGTGGCGGCGCTGCGGCGCCAATGGGCAGACCTCCCCATGGACGAGGTCAAGCGGTCGGTGTCCACGCTCAGTGACCGCCTGAAGAGGTCCGAAGGTGTTTTGGCCGCTCTGGAGGCGGGGCACGACCGGCTGCGGGCCGCCCTTAACGAGGGCGGCGAGTGTGACTCCAAAGGGCACGACCTGGTCACGGGTGTCGATGGGACGGCGGTCACGGCTGCGGAGGTGGAGGACCGCCTGGAGGCCCGTTTCGCGGGGCTGGAGGCGGCGCAGGCCACCGCACTGGCCCGCGTGCGGGAGTTGGAGGTCGCGGTGGAGCGGCCACCCGCGGCGTGCGTCGCGAGCGACACCGATGGCCGCGAGCGGCTGGCGGCGGTGACGCAGCGGTGGGCCGACGACTTGGCGGCGCATGAGGCGCGGGTCCGGCAGGATTTGGCGGCGCTTGCCAGCGACCTCGAGGCGGTACGTGGGGAAGTGCAGGGCTGCCTGCAGCGGGGGCGACAGCCGAGCCCGACATGCACGGGGCCGTGCATGCCTGAGCGCATTGACGTCCAGTTGCTCGAGGAGACGTACGGTGTGCGCTGGCATTGGGGAGTCGTGAAGCGGCTGATGCGGCAGACGGGGTCGGAGGCAGATCACCTGAGGTTTGCGTTGAGTGTGGCGGATGTTTGTGCTGAAGCCGCAGCCCCTCGGGGCTCGTCTGACAATCAAAGCGGTGAGGGCACGGACAACGAGACCACCAAAGACTTCGCAGTCATGCAACAGTGGGACAAAGACCTGGCCGCTCACCGCGCGGAAGTTCAGGAGCACTTGGCGAGGCATGCCCAGAAACTGGAGGAGATATGTCAGCAGTTGGCAGACCACCAACCGAAGGCTTCGAAGGTGGGGTCTCTGACCGCCCCGAAGGAGCCGCATGTCCAGCTGTTGACGGAGCCGCAGGGCTGGTCGGAGGCCCCGACCGAGACTGAGGGGGAGACCGAGGCTGACATGGAGGCGGAGGTTGAGACGGAGAGGGCTCGGGGGGCAAGGACGCCCGAGGGCGATGACATACATACCCAACTGGCGGAGATGCAGGTGCAGTGGGAGGGCGAGTTGTCCCTCCGTGACCAGCAATGGCAGGGCTCACTGCAGCAGCTGGAGATCGTGACCGAGGGCCTGCATGCCCGGCTGAACAGCATGGAAGCGCCGGAGGGCCTGCTGGCCCGGCTGAACAGCGTGGAAGCGACTGAGGGCTTGTTTGCCCGGCTGAACAGCGTGGAAGCCCCAGCGGAGAGGACGCCAGACCAATCCGAGATCGTAAGGCAGGTGCTGGCGGCCGTGCAGACGGCCATGGACGCGGGGTCTGGCCCGAGGCCCCAACGGGACGAGGCCGAGTCGCCAGAGTTGGAACTGCAGAAGCGGCGATTGCAGACGGTCGAGAAAGCGCTCGACGACGTGATGCCCCGGGACGAGGCGGTCGTGTTGATGGCGGAAGTGCACAGTAATACCAGCAGATTGAAGCAAGTTGAAGCGGCACTCGACGAAGCAGTCAGCAGGTGTGATATCTGCGTTTCAGGGACAGTACAAGTTGGAAGAGGGGTCTTTTGAGCCCCTTTTGCGGTGCACTTCCAAAAGGGCCACTCCTGTAGTCTTGGGCTTGTGGGCTGTTGTTGACAGACTGATGGGGCCTGATGGGCGTGGGGGTGTGCCTCTGATGAAGAATCCAGGCGGTGGAGCACACACCCCCACTGACCACGCGGCTGGTGGGCGGGCTACAGGCTGTTTTTTGTCGTCTTCCGTCATGGCACCCAATCCTTCAAGTTCATGTTGCGCAGTGTACGTGGCATGTTGTGCTCCATTGTCTGCGCCGGGAGGGGGGGGGGGCTTCAGAGAGCGAATTTTGAAGTGACGAAATTTTTCCCGGAATCTGCCAAAAAAAAAAAATCCCCGCTGTGTTTGAGAGGTGGATCCATTTTTCCGGGTCTGATTATCAATGCTTTTGTCGTTCACTGGTAGCAAAAACTTATCCGCATAATCGTGGTGTCTCATCATCTGTTTTTACCTCCATATGCCCGCAGCAGTCGCATGCTCACAGCTGTCAGTTGCCGGTAGGGGTGTCCTTCAGGGCCCCTTTTTCTTTTCACCAAGGACGGCCATCTGGGCCCCCGGTCAACCGCCAACTGCCGGCGGTGAACGCCAATCGCTGGCTGTCGACCTCCGACGGCCGGCAACTAGTGGCTAATTTTTTGTTCATCAAGCACCGACTGCTACCCACTGCTGTCCCTTGAATGCTACTTGTCACCGGGTGCTGCTCAGTGGCGTTTGTTGTTGGCCAAGGACCGCTGTTGATTGGTGCGGTGCTGGACGTTGCCGTGCCACGTTTACTTCTGTGAGCGTGTGCATGCCTAATTTGGAGGTCGAAGTAGAATTGCCATCGGCTCCGTTCATTTGGGAGCGGAATGTAGTCTCAGGCTTTTTTACAGGACAAAACGGCCCAAACTGGTGCGTAGGGTGTCGGTGTGCGTTCTTGTCGACACGTCTGCGTGGTCCAGCAGCCCACCGGCAGTGGCATGTCGCGTCGAGATTGGAGCCTCCGGTTTTGATTAACGATGATGGGGTTCGTCCGTGGTGACGTGGAATGCACTGCATACCATTCCTTGAGTGATTGAGCATCCCGCTCTTGCGTGCACGGTCTTAGGAAAGTCGCTTCATTTGATGATTAAACATTTCATGGTTGGCTCCAATGTAACGCACTCCGCTGATCCCTTGAGTTTGTCGCTTCCGCCAAAAAGCAGAACTGAATACAAAAAACCGTCCGTACCTGTCTAAGTCCCTCACAATATCAATGGCAAGCAACCCTGAGCCACGGACCAACCCCTCGGGAGGCGGACTCACAATGAGAAATTGCGATCAATGCACAGCGCTGGACAACAAAGGGTCGTGTCCATTTTTCTTTTGAACAAGGTCTCCTGGCAATTTTGGCTGACGACCAACGCAGGCCCAGGGCTTTGACGTAGTGGCACTGTCTTGGGGGCAGAGAGATGCTTGGTGGAGTTTGTGTGTGGGTGCCAAGGGGAGGGGTTCGACTGGTGCTGTTGTTCGCCAGGCCATCCGCCACAGCCGCGTACCATCAGTTACGATCAGTGCCTCATCGCGCAAGACTTATTTGTTGTTGTTCCACTCGGCAAAACGCCCTCAGACAGCCGCTTTGTTGACCCCTTCGTTCGCTTTGTTGGTGTGGGTGTCGGGCTTCATGGGGGGCTTGTTGTTGTCCACAGGGGATTCGATTCAATGCAGTCCGCTGCCGTGCACGAAGTCTCCGAGATCCTCCAGCAGGAGACCGGCCAGCGACTGGCGGCCATGCAGGAGACCCTGCAGCAGCAGCTGAACAAAGCGGAGCAGGCCTTGTCAGCCAGGATTTGTGCGGTCCGGGGGCCCGCGGAGGAGGTGTTTTCTGAGAGCTTGCAGCGGCTGGAGAGGCGATGCGCGGCCCTGGACACGGCGGTGTTGCACTTGCAGCAGGTCACATCGCAGACGAGCCCCAGAGCAGAGGATCGCGGGCCCTCGGCTGCCCCGGGGCACAAGGGACGGGCTGGGGACGCCGGCGGTGCTGACGGGCCGAGCTCCAACCAACTGCTCCAGCCCCAGCGCCTGTGCGCGGGAGACGACCTGTGGGCCGAGTGTGCAGGTGGAGCGGAGGGCGTGGGCTGGTGTGCGGGCGAGGGGGAGGCGGGGCGGAAGGAGGAGGTGATCACGCCGCGGCAAAATGATGCCGAGCCCACGGGGGAAGTCGCGGGTGAGAGGCAGCATCGTGGTCAGCCCGCAGGCCGGGGGGCACCCCAGGCTGAAGGGGCTTGCCATGCGGAGCCGACGGTTGATCGGGACGAGTGGCGTGTTCTCGAGGATGACTGTGTCACTCAGGATTCGAATGAGTATCAGGAGGGCGAGGCGGAGACTGAGGCTGTGGGTGAGGCTGAGACCGAGGTCGAGGCCGAGGCCGCGGCTGGGGCTGACACGCAGCCTCAGCTCAGCGGTATGCCGGAGCGCCAGACTGGGGTCGCAGGTCATGGGCAGGACTGTGGTGGTCTGGAGATGGGATTCACCTTTCGTTTGGATCAGCGTGACCGAGATCTCGGCCGACGTGCCAACGCCGCAGCGGGCGACAGTAGCGCGGGCGATGGCACCGCCCCCGTGCCCAGGCAGCAGGCCCAAGCCCCAGGGCACCACCACCAGCCAGGCCTGCAGGATTCCCCTGCGGCGTCCGACGTTGAGGGCCCGGTCGTGTGGTCGGATCACGCTCCTCCATCGTTCAGCCCGCATCCCTGGACGGCATTTGAGGTGGAAAGCCAAGGGCGATGGGTTGGGGAGACTGACTGCGTGCAGGGGGACGGCATTAGGGGAGGCGGCAGTGATGCCGACGCCGACGCTGAGGATGAGGCAATATGTGAGGAAGCGCGGCGGGCTTTTGTGGAGTGGCCCACGGAGGAGGATGAACACAGGATGACTGCAGTTGGGGAGGTGGTCGGCCAAGCACTGGGCCAGGCTCTGCATCAGAAGGAGGGCAGTGTTCAGAATGAGGCCAGGAGTGACGGTGGCAGTGAAGCGGAGATGGAGAAGGGGAGGGCGAAGGCGGGGGCGGGGGTGAGCGATAGCCAGAGTGACACCGATACCGCAAGCGCAATCAGCAGGAAGCGGGAGATAGAGGCTGATGTGGCGGCGGCGGTTGACGTCACCAGGGCTGAGGGCATCTCCCAGGAGCGCCACAGCCCGAGGATCGAAGTGACATCGCCGACGTCTGTGGCCGGGGATACGGTCGGCACAGGTCAGTGGCCCCGCACCCCAGTGGCGGACCCCGAGGATGACAGTATCAGCCTGACCTTGCCCGCCACCGATCGGCCCGTCCCGGCCCCAGCGGCGGCCCTTGAGGACGAAACCATGAGTCTCACGTTGCCCCCTACGGACATGCCCAACCCCGCCCCAGTGGCTGCCCCCGACGATGACTCGACAAGCCTCACTTTGCCTTCCACTGATCGGCCCCATCCCGCACCGGCGGTGGCTCTGGAAGAGGACACCACCAGCCTCACGCTGCCCACCTCCGACAGCACCCAGCCCCAGCACACCCCGCGGACACCCCCCCTCCTGGACACTTCCCCGGTGCCTCAGCCGCGACGCAGTGTGGGGGCCGGGGGGCGGGCCGGGGCACCGGAGGCGCCGCCCAGCCGCATGCCTGCGGGCCGGCGGTACAGCTCGGACACGACCACGGGGGACTTTGACACGCAGGCCGTTCGCGACACCATCAGTGAAGACATATCGGATGTCAGTGACGATGACTTCTCTGACTTTTCGGACGACGACGACGGCCCCGCGCGCCGTCGGGATTCTGCGACGCTTTCTGCCGCCGAGTCAGGCCCTCCGTCGAAGGCCGTCCCCCTGTCCTCTTCCAAGCCCCAGGCCTCCGGTCACGGGCATACCCCTCTCCCTCCGCTGCACGCTCCTTCTTTGCCCTCCCCTCCCCACACCTCGAGCCCCCGCGTCGGCGCGTACGCCCCACACACAGGCCCCCACCCGAGACCTGGCCATACCCCGAGCCCCGTGTCCCTGGCCTTACCTTTTACCCCACCATCGCCTGTGCGCCATGAGCCTCATCAGTCCCCTATCCCGACCCTCGATTCGGACCGGGAGCCACCGTCGCCGTCGGGGTCCACACTGACCCCAAGCTCGGAACGAACCCCCCGCTCGCACTGCCGGGCTGACCCTGACCCTGAGTTCGATCCCGTCGCTAACCTGCTGGGCCCAAGCCCGAACGTTACCCTGAACCCTGACCCTCACCTGGCCACCGCCGGTGTCGCATCCCCTGAGCCAAGCTGTAAATCGTACTCGGACCCAAAAGGCAGTCCCATCTCCAAACCTGCCAGCCACGCCTCCAGCACGAACCCAGAGCCCGCAGTGGTGGCCCCTGATGTCGGTAACGACAGCGAAAGTTCAGTCCGATCCAGCTCCAGTAATTGCAGTGAGGGCAAGGCCCCGGCCATGCTCAAGGACCGAATTGCACAGGTCCGGGCCGGAATACCGCACTCTGAAGGTCGAAGGGATGAAGCAGCTGCCGCACAGGGGGACGCCAGCGACAGTGAAGACCTTTTCACCTCAAATGACAGCAGCATGCAGGGCAAGCCCCCGGCTCAGGCTGTTTCCTCCATGCCCCAAGTCCGGTCCCAGCAACGTTCTCAATCTCAACTGCAGCAGATCAAGGCCGCAATGCAGAATATCCGAGGTCCAGCAGATGATGACCCTGCTCGACCAGTGGACACCAGCGACAGCGAAAGCCTTTCCAGCTCAAGTGACAGTATTAAGGGCAAAGCAAACGCCCCGGCTCAGGCTGTTTCCTCCATGCCCCAAGTCCGGTCCCAGCAACGTACTCAATCTCAACTGCAGCAGATCAAGGCCGCAATGCAGAATATCCGAGGTCCAGTAGATGATGCCTGTGCCCCACCAGTGGACACTAGCGACAGCGAAAACCTTTTTAGCTCAAGTGACAGTAGTAGGGGCAAAGCAAAGGCCCATGGTGTTTCCTCCCAGCAGCAGTCCGCAGCTGCAGTATCACAGCCCACAGGGCGAAGGGATGCTGCCAATGTGGCACCCGTAGACACCAGTGACAGTGAAAACCTCTTCAGTTCCAGTGATAGTGGTGAGGATGACGCCCAACCAGCGGTGAGTAAGGCACCCACGTCTCAGTTCCACAGCCGACTTGAGCAGATCCGAGCCGGAATGCAGCGCCCGAAAGAACAAGTGGAGCATCCCCATGCTGCTGAACGCCCTTTTAAAAGGTCAGATTCTGCCACTTCAGAGTCGTCCAGTGCAAGTTCTAGCTCCAGGCACCACAAGAAGCCCGATGTGACTGGTGGCCGCCTGTCCTCTAGCGGTCCAATCCCCAAGAGAGACCGCAACAGGACCAGCACAGAATATGGCAGGGACGCAGATGACACAGAGTCAACTGCTTCCTTGTCATTTGATTCAGATTGATGCAATACCCACCCCAAGTCTGTTATTTCCTTGTGGCAGCTTTGAATGTCACTTGAACGAATTACACTAATGGGGCATGGGTGAGAGGTCTGTGTCTGATTTGTTACTTCTGTCTGCCTGAGCATGCAGCCGGCCATCTGATGCACTATCAGGGCTCTTTTTGGGTCCACAGACCATCCATGTTGATGTTCCATGCAGGCACTCTCTGGGTATTGATTGTACCAACAACTCACAAATGCTCCACAACCATCATTTGCATCCTGTTCTTACCAGCTGACAGGCAGAGCAGTATCACACCCATTACCCTGTCCTAATGTCCCATTCTTTGAAAGTAGTGCAGTTTGGAAACATTTTCCAGACAGGATGAACACCGAGTTGAAGTTGTAAATATAAAAAGCAACCAATGCCATGACCACCATGCATGTCCGGACCACTTACACACCATACCCAGCTGGTGTGCAGGTGGACATGGTGTGGTGTGGTGGTAGTATTGTGGGGCAAGCTTTTGGATGCACCCACAAGCACAAAAGTTGGATGCCTGTCATACTCTTCAGGCATAGTGCTTGGTGGTGTGGGGTTGCAGCAGGCAAGACATATGACATTGGCAAACGCGAGGGGAAGGGCAACACTGAGGCAATGCTAAGGATCAGCCATCGCAAGGTGGAAGAGGAAATCCCAATGACATTCGGCAATATCAGCCGATCTCACTCTGTGCCCTCGACTGTAGCTGCCACATAAGGTGCCATATATTATTTAGGGAAAGGAAGTGTGGTTCATATTTGTGGTGATCGCCGAGGTGCCGGTGTCTGGCATTTGCTTTTGATTTCATGTTGGGGACTGACCCCATCTGCACAATTAATTTTTTGCTGTGAATTTTTTTTTTGCACTGTGGCTCCCAGCTATCCGGGTGGGGCCTGCCGTATTTTTTTTTGCTGTGAATACTTACATTTCAGCCAAATGAGCTTAAAAAAAACAGTATTTGCGCTGAAGCAAAGATATCATACTAGAAACAACGGATTGCCAAACCATTGGCAAACACTCATCCTGCATTGCTGCATTGCTGGTGGAAATTAATTACCCTACAGCCATCCTCCTCCTCCAATGCAACATGGAAATAGGTGAATATTTCACTCATTAAGAAAGACATCAAGCTGAGATGCATCCATGATTTGGCGGTTCAAAGACAGGTTTTTTTGCAATGTGTCCACAAAACTGCAATGCTGCCCCTTTTTCTGGTGAAATGGCCATGTTTAATATTTTTGTTTGTTGTATTGTTTTTTTGCATTTTTTCTTGAGCAAGTTTTGTTTCAACTTTACTGCAAAAATGTTGAGTACATTTTTGGTTTTTTCGGGTCACATTTGTTAACCAGGTATGGGTTTTAACACAATTTAACTCACACAGGCTTTAACGAGGTATGATTTTGTCTGGTGTTTTGTTTATTTCAGTGTCCATCATGTAACATTTCTCTCACAATTTTTGCATATGATATCATGTATGGGGTCTTGATTCCATCTCCTTCAATGTCTCAATGTGTTCATCGCACTTTGCTATATGTGTATCATCACGCGCTAGATATCATGCAATCTTACTCTGTCCCCAAGTCAAGTATGTTCACCAATATCAATCTCATCTCACTCACCTCCCGTCCCCTCCTCTTGTGTGGCACCCCTCGATTTTTTCCATTTTGAGTCACAAAAGTATCTTTAGCTTTTGTTTGCTTTGGGGGTTGGAAAGGCAGAGTGGGATGAACATGAGGGGGCGGGGCCCGACTCCCTGGCTTCGAACACAAAAAGCCCACCATGGAGGGGGCCTGAATGAGTAAGTTTTCATCAGTAAGCCCCCATATAGAGACAAAGAACCTGAGATTCCCAATGCATGCATCATGTTTGTTGAGCAGACTGCCGATGTTTTCAAAGTACCCCACGAAATGGATTAAGTCTACCAAGGTTGTTCATTCATTCATTCATTCAAGGTTGTACATTGTGCCACAAGAGTTGAAGATCGAATTCGTTTGGAAACGTCAAGCAAACAAGGGGTGTAGACAGTGACAAAACAAACAATACACCAAAGTTGAACGGGAAAACAACATCCCAAAAGGACTTATCTCAAAATCTCACGGCATTATGGTTTAGGTAGTGGAATGTTTTTTTAATGTGCATTCTTTTGATGAGATAGAGATTGGTTGGGCATATAGAACCTTTTGTGTTAAAAGACACAGTGGTTTCTCGGGCCAAGGCTTGGCCAAGTAACTTATTTGCTTGGCAGTTATTTTACCTTCAACTCACAATAGACCATAAATTTTGAATAGAATTCGGGAATGTCCAAGTTCTGGAGCGGGAAGCTACCAGGCTTAATATGGGTAGCCTACACGAAAGAAGTATCTTTTTGTTTCGGTATAACCTACATGACCGAGGATACCTCCGTTCCTTTGAGTGGTAGGGGTGAAGTTCATGTAGAGCTTATGGATTGCTTTTATAGTAATGGATGAAATGTGCCCTAGCATCCACTAAGACAACCCAAGCTAACAAAATCTTCAAAAAGAGGTCTGCACAATGGAGAAAGTGGCTTAGCCTAGTCAAAAGGCCCCAAGAAAAACATGGCGGTACCTTTTTGTTAGCCCGCAATGGGGCACTAGTTGATCAACCTACTACCTACACAATCATGCAGCGAGTACCAATTTTGCAGTATAAGACACCGTGTATGATAGCTTGTAAAACTTGGCCAAAAAATGTAAGGTGTTTTCACCATTTTCTATCCCAACACTGGTTCCTATCGCACTGTGTATGAAAGTGGAAATGAACACAAAAAAAAGATGCATTTTCACTGCCTACGGTTGTTGTCCTGCGCATTACATGGTTGGATGTATCTGTTGTACGTAGTGTCAAAATTTTTGATTAAGTAGCCTACTATTTGTGGCCATCTACTGGGATATATGCCATCTGAAGTGGCATATTTCCCGGCAAATGTAACCTAAATTTTTGTTATTTTTTCAAAACATGCTTCATCAAACCAACACCCATGCTACACATGGCCATGCATAGAACTTTTTTCGGTTGCCTAACACACTTTTGGTCTCATAAATAAAGCAAAACAGTTTTGTACACCCATAGCATCCCTTTTTGTCTTATTTACTATCCATTTCTTCAACCGCATGCAAAAACAAATTTGACATTTTGAGCATAGTAACAAAAATGTTGAACTATGTCTAGGGCACCACTGTGCGCCATTGCGCATTGTGACATAACTGATGACTCGCATTTGTGAACACATATCTATGCACAACTGTCAAACATGACAAACATATCAAACTTGTCATATGATGAGTTATGACCATTTAGAAGTGCGACAGCCTAAGAGGCAGGACGAGGAGCATGTGCAAATGCATTGCTATTTTGGTGATGTCCCTTTGGGCACTGCAACCATCCTTGCTGCAGGTTTGTTTGCACCTCGAAGTGGCGCAGCCCTATGCAGTGGCTCTCTGAGACATCTTTGACTCTTTTTAGGACTGCTTTGGGTCTGGTTTTTGTTTGGTTCTTCTCAAAAGCATCTGCAGCCTTTACAAATCCCGTCGCTAGTCACAAACTCTCCCAATTCAGGTTCTAGGGTCCATGCGCGTAGCGGCATTTTTCTGCCAGCTACAGGGCTACACACAGGCATCTGAATTTGCAGAAGCGCTGCTAGGGGGGCTCGATGCTTATTCAAAAGCCCGTAGGGAAGACGGGGGCAGTGGTGACAGACCCGGCTTGTACACAATCTGTCAAGTGGGAGGGCAAAACCAAAATGTGAATCTCCATTTTCCGAGGTTCTCTATTTCCGTGCCCAAACTTTGACTCTGTGCCGGGTCGCTAAAAAGAAAGCGGGAGGGGTCCATGGAGCATGCGGCAGTAGGTTTTTTTGAGTGTGTATATTTTCCTCATCGGCCCATGAATGGTCTTGGTAGGAGAGTGCATAGGAAGCGCATGTGTTCTGTGTATGGGTGCGTGCATGCAGCAATGTGCATAATTTAAAGCTGTGGGATGAAACAATTTGCCGAAAAAAATTTTGTCCATGTTGTTCTTTATAGTGACACAGATTAAATGGATGAAATTACATAATGTTTGACAACTTCAAATTCATGTCCACCATACATGCAAAGGGTTCCAAAACTGGGAAAAAGTAGACACAAATACCAAAACAACAAAGACATTACAGCAGGTGATATGATGTATGGTGTTTTGATTCTACTTTTGTAACCATGTTCATTGCACTTCGTAACAAAAACATCAACATGCACAGCAATCTCCATCATGCAATCCGGCTCCATCGCCAAATCCATTACCTTCATCGAAATGCCATCCCACTCTGACTGTCCACTTTTCTTATGTAGCCCAGAGCCAGCAGCGGTCAAAAAATCTTGGATTGTGTGCATATCATCATTTACTGCCAATGGATGTACACACATCCCATGGACACTCACATAGTATCTTTTGGATGATTACACAGATCATCGCCGCTCTAGTCATGCATTTCCTATATTGTTGCTGCGGACGTCCAAAAAAGAGAAACTACCCTTGTTATTGTGCCTTTCGTGTGAATGTGTTTGTTGGTGCCATTCTTGAATATCATCTCTTCTCGTCAACAGCATGTGGAAAATGAACCTTTGGAACTTTGGGAATCATTCTTTGCTTTCTACAAACCATGATTTTTAAACTGTTCGCAAATCCTGCCACACAAGTCAGAGTTCCAAGATGGTGGGTTATTCAATACTTTGCAAAAACTTTGTCTTTTGTGAAAACAGAATTGGTTTCTTTGAGCTTTCAATCATGCGATCAAGACGCAAAACATTGCACTTGGCTCTCTTTCAATTGGCCTCATGTGTGGTAGGGTAGGAGCAAGCATTCAATGGTGAAAACCACTGTACCAAAATGCAGTGGCCAACAGGTGCTGTGCAGTGCCGACAAATTTCTTTTTTGAATCTTTGGTTCCAAACGGACTTTCATCTAATGGTAAAGCCTTGGGCATTGAGATTTGGGCATTATGTGTGCTAAACTGGATTTTACCACATACAGCAATCCGGTATTTTCAGTTCAGCAATAGGGAAACTTGAAAATCCAAATGGCATTCGCATGTCTTTTGTTGGCACATTCTTGGTTTTTCTCGTTACCAATTTCAAATTTTCTTCCTCCCTCTCTTGATTTACATTCCTCAACTGTTCGTAGCCAAGAAAAATGGGGGGGGGGGGCACCCACTTTTGAGGCCAGAAAATGCTCGCTATCCTTCGCCTGCCCCCTTGGATGGTTGGAGGGCTCAGTGAGAGGCACCCATTCACAAACTGTCAGGGAACATGCCAAGAAAATTTGGCACCAACATCAGTTGCTACCCGCCCACTCTTGGACTACCCCCAACCTAGCCGGGGTGAGCTAAACTGAAATAGCCACCCACTTTCCCCAAAAAACCCTCTTGCCCCTGACAGAGTACAGTTTGAAAAAGCATGTGGCTGAGCCATTTTGTCGACTTTATGTGGGTGGCAGGGGGTCAGGTTGCAGGGCACGGGCAGGACAGCAAAAAGAATGTAGAGACCAGCCTTTTGAATAATTTTCCAAAGCCTCAAATCCAACTATTGGTGGGCAGGTGGCTGCATAACCATCCTGAGGAATGGAATGGACACCAGAGTTCATGGGGCTGGGACATGTCTGGAACAATCACCTCGGAATTACATTTGACCCACCCCACCATTGTTGTTATTGGCCTCTGAAATGGATCACCCCTGAGAGACAAGCCGATATTTTTGCCAACATGGGATTGTAGGAATATTCAACTGGTTACAGAATACCAAAACAGGGCACCACGGTCCTTGACCACAACCCTGTTAAGAAACCTCCCTCGCCCTTCCACCTGGGTCTGCAATCATATGAAATGACTGTGAGCAGATATATACACCTGTACTCGCACCCATAGCCCATAAACACCCTCAACACACCCAACATCACCACTAACGCCAGACTACACCAACAGCCACGTCGATGGAGCAATACAACACACACTCATCTTCATTGTAAAAACGCATGCAACATTGTGACCTCTTGGTACAACGTTGTGACCTCCGAATGTATATCTTCAGAAAATCCTATTGCAACTGCTACTGCAAATGATGAACTCTCTGGTCACGCTCCTTCGTATCACATGACATCCATCCCCCTGAGACTGCACATATGCCACCCAAAAACCAACACCTTCACATGGCATTCAGAAAATTGCGAGTGCTGCAGTGTGCGAAACGCAATTTTCTGCTGCTAGCTGAACAAATAAAACTGAAGCCTGATGTTTGGAGTTTTGTGGATTGAGCACAAAAAAGGTGGCTGGATGTTTCCAAATATCTTTGGTAGCAATACCCATCAATCCCTTATGTAAATGCAACCTGGCATTTGGTTGCAACACGGACTCAAGCACCCACAAGCAATTGTTTATGCATCTCTTTGATGATCTTTCTGACCTTCTGATACGTGGCAGCAGCTGATTCAGACAGACCTGAGAATCAGCAACAACATGAGAGCACCGGGCAAATACCAAAAAAAAAAACCTGAAGTCCGACATTGTTTTTTGTGCGCCCCCCCCCCCCCCCGAGAAATGACGCTTTTTTGCAGGCGCGCGCCCTGCCCGCCCTAGAAATAGCGGTTTTTTGCGCCCCCCCCCCCCCCCCCCCAAAAAGCGGTTTTTTGCGCGCGCCCCCCCCCCCCGGAAATAGCGGTGTGTGGAAATGGGAATTCGAATTCCCTGTCACTCCATATGTCACCATCGCTCTCTTCTGTCCTTTACATCTTGAAGGTGAGTCACAGTTTAGCATCTTGGTGCTTGCTTTTTGCCTGTTGTTTTTGCCTATTCCTGGCGGACCTTCTGCCCTGTTTCACAGATGACTCATGAAAATCAGCCCCCTTCCCCCTCTCTGCTGGTGCTATGAGCAGTCTTGGGCATACATGTATACAATCAGGGAGTGGTGTCATCAGTAGTCTGGGGCATGCATGCATATGATTTGGGAGTGAAGTCTAGGGTGGTGTAGAGGATGCATGTTTGAAAATAAAGGGTGATGCTATGGGTGGTCTGAAGCATGCCTGATTACAATCAGGGCACCTTGGATCGGCGAGGGCGTTCAACATGTTCACTGCTGTCCATGCCGGTGTCAGCAGCTTTTTGTTCTTGCTGGAAAGAAACTCCTGGCTGACAGCAGGTGGAACCTTTCGTAAACTTACCCTGTTTAACACAGCCACGTACCGAGAGCTACTGAACCAAGGGGAGGCGGGCGGAACCAACGCCCTGTGTTGCTTGCACACGTTGGACCCAGGGCATGGCACACTACGCGAAAAATCAAAAGGGGGGCAGCTGACAGCCCTACTGGGCGGGCGTTGATCAACAGACGAAACAGAGACAGGTAAGAGCAGCACAACCGACAGGACTGTTCGGCGCCCTGTGGGCCAGAGAACTGACAAAACATCTGATCACAGGCTTTGTGTCGGGAGGAGCCAGAAACCCCGTTGTTCCGGGACCACTGCGCTGATGGGCCAATTTCGGGGAACCACACAGCACACAATTTCCTGTTTGTCACAAAACCGGCACCTCGTCGTTGCTTGAACAGAGCAGGGAGCATGTTGAGGCACAAAGTTCCCTGAGCCCTCGGCAGCGGGGCACATACCATCTTCCTTGATGACGACGGCAGACACAGCCCGCTTCTGCATGCAAGCCAGCCCCAGTTCATAGCGCGATGGCACCCATATATAAGGGCACTTGTGATCCTCGAGCAGACCCGGCTGCAATGCAATGCGAAGGAGTCAGACCAGGCTGGGTGATGCGGGATTGGGGCCAATGGTGCATGGGGTGTACTGGCGCTGTTCTCTGCAAAATCATTCAATCAATCACCTGGTGCTTAAAAAATGTGGACATTCATCTGAGCGAATCTGTGAATCTTGCAAATCGATTTTGCTTTGGATGCACTTACACGGATATCAATGCGATTTGTGATTTGCGAGCAGGCACCATGTCAAGTTCAGTTAATGGGCTTCATAGAAGAAAGATTCAGTTGGGTTTCGCGAGCGCTGCCGACAGGAATGAGCAAAAGGTTGCTTGTGGCATGAAGCTAGGGCCCCCTTGCAAGCATCCGCACAAAGCGCCATCGACATTCGCCAACTTGCGGAGTGAGGGGGATCGGGACGAGAGGGGGGATGCGCCGGCGGCGGGGGGGGACCGTCAGGATGGTAGAGGAAAGGTACCCTTTACAAAAGCAGGATGGGCTGAACCAAGGACAACACCGCAGCCACCCGCGTCAACCACACTGAGGGAGGCCGGGGGACGTCGTGGAGCGTTCAGACGCTCGTGGATCTGGAGGACCGCAACCGTCCCCTGGCCGTCCCAAAGTGCGACACAGGTGCACACACCACCCGCGTCAACCACAAAGGAGCGCACGCCACCGCGAAGCGCACGCCACCCGCAACCATCAAGGAGTGCACTATACACACGCGCGACCCACACAGGCGCACAGGCCAACATGGCGGGGAGGCACATGGTGGACGCGTGGAGGGTTGGAAGTGTTGGGCCACACGCGCACGGAAACGCGGCGAGGGGAGTGACCTGAGCACGGAGGAGAGTGGGCCGCAAAAACCGTAAAACGACACCTACACCGACCACCACACCAACCAGCACAACTCCGGTTACTGGGCTCCGCCAATGCGAAAACGACACCAGCAGGAACACAGGCCGCAGCGGCGGGCAGAACGCAGCGACCCGACGCAGCATGCGAAGGGAAGAACGGGTGACTGCCCAGGCCTCCGTAAAGAAACAGCAACCCGACGGAATGTCACACAGGGGGATGGGCGAAGGCAAGAAAATGTCAAAAGATAGCATAGAGACTGTAGAAACAGGTTCGAGGGTGAGAAAAGGCTCATTGTATCCGCTACGCTCCGGGAAATGGAAGTAAATTGGGGGGGAGTGGCGAAGTGAAGGGAAGGGGGAGGGGACGATAGCGGGAAGGGTTTTTGTGGAAAAAGATGGCAGCAGATAATTCTGTTCATCGGCCTCAAACCACATGAAAAAACAATGATGGACTCAAGCAAGCAATCTACAACACGCGCTTCCCAGTCTGCGACCAGCGAAAAGGGCGTACGAGTGACGGCAATACCAGATGGCTGATAATGTCAAGGGGTGCTACGTTGGCTGCCAAGACGCAGATACTAGGGGTGCCTTTGGAAACAGCTTTCCGCACGAGCTTGATACCATTCACGATAGATTTGGTCTTGTATGCTGTGAACATAAAAGTCGCGAAGTGAGCCTCGAAGGCAGAAGGTGAGCATACTGGTGTCCCTGGTGCACACACGTTGGGCGAGCTTGGCGGGGATTTGCCTCAAGGGATCTTGGATTCCAAGGATCTGCAATCCTTGTGCCGATCACACGCCCTTGCACTGCCCGTGCCATGCTCTCTTGCGAGTCGTCTGCATCTCTCTTGAGCTGTGTGTTAGCGCAATTCCAGTGCCGATTCGAGTGTTGCATGCGGGTATGCCGAAGGGCATATGGCGGTGGCCAAAATAGGCCCCACAAATATTCGAACACAAAGCGAGAGCAATAACATGCCCACGCTATTGTATCGTCGGTGATGATGAGCCAACATTTTTTCGAGCCAACGACCTAGCCAGCCCAACCACTAGCCTAGCCACCATCCTAGCCTCCACCCAAAACCATGTCGTATAGGACAACATACAAACATCATGATGGCAATCCGTGGATCCCAATCCTACTGACTACCGCCAAGCGATTGCAATGTTTTTTTTGCATCACAGGTCACTGGCTATCGCGAATGGGCATCGACGGGCGGTCCAACGGGTGCCTATCGATCCCAAAGTCAAAGGAAAATGCGCCCTTACCTCACTCGAAACCAAGTCCCAACGCAATCCCTTCACCAAAACCAGATACGGTCGGTACCGACCTCACGACACGCGATGCGGACGGCACAGGGGCATGGGAGGCACCTTCGTTGACAAGTTGAAGAATCTTCTTCGTCAATTTTTCTCCGGGAGGGCTAAATGGCTTCGCAATAGCTGCAATGAATTGAACCTCCGAGAAGCCATTTTGGTACGTCTCGACCTTTGCCCCACTAAGCAATGGATTTGGAATGCTCTCCTCCTTGCCTTCCGCCGTGACAATCTTTTGCATCTTTTCCATCTCCTCTGAGATAACCGGTCGAGCCGCGAGATGACACGGTGCACGGGATGAAAACACGCGAGTGCGCGCACACACATATACGTCGGCGTTATGGATCCAAGTCCCTCACACCTCGGCGTGTCTCCGACCTCATCGTCCCCCACGCAACCGCATTGGAGGATTTCTGGAAGCTCAAACGCCCAATTTCGTTCATGCTTGTTGCATTTGCCTCCCCACAACCCAAACTCGGGACTTCAAGTGGGAACTTGCCCGCGGGGGATCGAATATATCCACCAAAAACCCTTCCGTCTCCCTCCGTTTGGCAAGGCGCCGTTGTCGTACGCACTTCGTATGATTTTGTTGTGAGGAAGACGACATTATGGGTCTTTTTCCATGCACAACATATCAGTGGTTGCACTTTCGCATTTTTTTTAAAAGAAGACCACGTGGATAGTTGTCTCACAATGTTGGGTGATACCCAACTTGTGCAAGCGCACACGGTGAGAGCATGCAAGCCCGGAGCAAAAGAAGACCCGCTGTTCGAACAAATTTTCTCAGCGCAACCTATGGTGACGATACACGAAGCTTGCAGGTTGTTGTGCTCCGCGAACAATGCAACAAAGAACCCAAGAAACCTAAGTATGAGTTCACGAGCAATGCATCTGCATGCAACTTGCTGTGCTTCGTCCGTCACCACAAGTGAAAAAACGTGGATTGTGTAGGTCGTACCTCACCATCCCCCCCCGTTCCCATGACCGGCCGGAGAGGATGGCAAAAGCCCCCCAACCCCACCTTGCTGTGACCCCCATTCTCAAATATGAGCGGAGTCCCGCGAGGCCTTCGAGGAAATTCCCGTTCGCATACTTTGTGCCTTTCGGGCGGCCTTCTCCAACTTCCTTCGCTTCTTTGCCTCTTCTTCGGTTTCCTTTCAAAGAAAATACACGACATATCAACCGGCAAAAACCCTTCCGCTTCGGACGCCGCGGGGTTGGGCCATGAGCGTGTGTTTAGCATCGGACGCAAACACCTCGGCTGGAGCTTCGGCCGCTCCGGCCTTGGCAGCCTCCTCTTCGCGTTTTCGTTTCTTCTCAGCCTTCCTTTCCGCTTTGAGACGTGCTGCTTCGTCGTCCATGATGCTTACCTACATCGAACAAACATACATCAATTTCACACGGAACCGAGGTTGCCGCGTCCGAAAATTGTCGCTACCAAAATTAGCCGAAAGCAAGGTTGGCACGCTAATCCCCATGCAACTGGTGACAAGAAGTGATCTCACTTGCAACAGTCAAAACAACTTTGCACGCTTGCGCGGAATTGCCTTCTCTCTGCTTACAACGCACTATCGCATAATTTTCCTTGGCTTGTTACACGATAAGGGCTGAATGGTTGGTTGGTTGCACGTGCAGCAAGAATGTGTTGGAAGCCATATCAAACAACCATATTCAACAATTGTGCTTTGCAGAAGTCAAAAATGACTATCCCGACACAATGGCACAATTTCTTCACTGACACAAAAAAGAACTCCCTGGAAAAATAAAACCCAGACCATTCCACCCACTCATTGCCTTCAAATCTGAAAATTGCCGAAGTCTTAATCAGATATTCTAAGTTATAACACGTGGGGTTTAAGGGGTTTTTAACTTTTTTCTGCTTAGGTTGGTCGCTTGCGCTCCTCCGTGCGACTGCCAAGATCCCCCGATACCACGGTAGCAAGCGGATATGGCTAAGCAGATACGGGGGATGGTTAAGCAGATATGACCTCTTAAGCAGATCGGTCAGATCGGCTGAGCAGATCGGTCAGATACGAGCCGCGCGCTGAGCATCTGGCGCCGCAACTACCGGCAGCCACTGTGAAACTGCTCGCTGCTGCAATTAAAATCAGTGAAATGCTTGATTTTGTGGGATCTGCAGCAGCTGACTGATTTCTTTTACCTCTCGTGGTAGCTCCTTGCAATATTTCAGGTAATGCTTGAACCATGACCTCCAACACTTAGATTGCAGAAAAAGACAGAAACTCAATGAAATGGAGAGTATGTACGTCACAAGGATTAAGGAACATGCCTTTGTTCCTCTTCCAACAGCGTGTTTCTATAACCTTTCTGGAATATGATCGGATTGGAGAGAAAGATAGATATTCCGCAAATGGAGAGTATGTATGTCACCTTGTATGAATGCTATTGCAAAGTGTTTTAAATGGTAAAGGACATGCCTTTGTTACATGCCTGCTACATGAAAACCATCCATTTCCATTTTTCTTCACGCCATTTTTCTTGTCTAAAATACATTTTTAATAGAAGGAACATATGCGTCTTGTTTTTCTTGCACTTCTCCTGTAGCAGGGCCAGACCCTCTGGCCCTTGTGGTTGGCTGATTGACCTTCGGCGGATCCCTTTTGACTGCTGGGGTTGGTCTTCGGTGGATTCCTTTTGGTTACGGTGATGTGTTCTTGGCCGATCCTGGGTTGACTCGGCCGGTTTGACTGCCTTTCATGACGTTATCACACCTCCTGGGTTGAGCTCGATCGCTTTGCCGTTGTCACACCTCCTGGGTTGAATTCGTCTTGTATCAGTACCAACCTTGCCGCTGTCACTCCCTGTGATCATGCCTGTTGCTTTCATCTCCGTCTCCAAAGATTTGCTCCACAGTAAAAAATAATAATAAAATTTACCTCCGAACTACCAAACTTGCCCTTGCAATCAACGAAGCCCTGCACGTTGCCGAACACGATAAATACTGCAACTCAAGCATTGATTCTCGTGTTCCCACGTTCTTGGCAGTCCTCTGGATCTTCGAAGGCCTTGCCGGCCACGAATAATCTTACGACCCTTGCAGGGTCCTCCACAGGAGCTCACATGATAGCACCTGCGAGCACAGCAATATACAAAGCTGGAGAACTTTATAATTAAAAAAATGGCAACCCAAAATTCGTAAAAATAAAGCCTCTTCATAAACTGTGCTGAGCTGTCATAATGCGCAGCGCGACTTGTTGCGCTCTGTCGCCTGCGAAGGCGACGCACCTTTATCTGCTTTCAATGACAAGAAAAACTACCAAACGACAGCCGGGAGGAGTATCCATACGGACCGGCTTCACCCCCCTTCCAGGAATGAACTCACAGTTCATCCGACCCAACTTCCTCTGACTGACAAGCAACAAATAAACACAAAATAGATATATGCGACCGATCGACGACGCAAACAAACAACAAACATGCTGGCGTGGTCCATACAACGGACCCGACACCGGAACAGTCAGAGCGGTGGATGCACAGTGACAGAAAGGTTGCTCTTGCACAAGGTGGCCCAATTTTAATATAAAATTAAACCAAAAAACATACATAGCCGACTCATGGCAGAAATGTCGGCTTCCAAGATCGCTGTCGAAACGACAATCGGTTCATGCCCTGCAGCACTTCCATTACGAAGGGAAACTCGTCGTCGCTGTCTTCCTCATCGTCAGTATAGGATGCGTGACCCCGCCACGCTGCCGATATTGGCTCACTTGCGGGAGCCTGCGTTCTGGTGTTGATCCTCCCGGCATAATGAGGGCAGCTGGACACGGCACGTCGATCTGCATGGATCTTGGCTTCTCGGGATCCATTTGACGTGTCGCTGTCCTCGGAGTTCGTGGTCGTGGAATTCTCCGGCGTCCGTTCTTCGAGTCCCAATGGAGAGTCCTCCAGGAAAAACTCTGAACCCTCGGCTGAATTCATCCACTCGCGGTACGACGAACTGCACGATACCTGGGACGCGGGTATGGAACGGTCTTCGGCTTCAAAATACTCTGCAGCTTCTTCCGACTCCATCCACGCCCGATATGACGATGTCCTCGATCCCTGGGACTCATCGTGAGTTGTCGGTGACACCGGTGTTCGATCTTCATCGTCGGAGCGCGGGGAGTCTTGATCGCTCATCAAATCTCTCCGCTTAACGCTCGTCAGCGACCTACTCCTCCAACGCTGACGCTCCGGCTTCGCTCATAGGCTCCTGCTGAACACCCTGCAAGGTGGGCAGAGCCAAATAAGATTATTCTGTAGCAGGACCAGACCCTCTGGCCCTTGTGGTTGGCTGATTGACCTTCGGCGGATCCCTTTTGACTGCTGGGGTTGGTCTTCGGTGGATTCCTTTTGGTTACGGTGATGTGTTCTTGGCTGATCCTGGGTTGACTCGGCCGGTTTGACTGCCTTTCATGACGTTATCACACCTCCTGGGTTGAGCTCGGCCGCTTTGCCGTTGTCACACCTCCTGGGTTGAATTCGTCTTGTATCAGTACCAACCTTGCCGCTGTCACTCCCTGTGATCATGCTTGTTGCTTTCATCTCCGTCTCCAAAGATTTGCTCCACAGTAAAAAATAATAATAAAATTTACCTCCGAACTACCAAACTTGCCCTTGCAATCAACGAAGCCCTGCACGTCGTCGAACACGATAAATACTGCAACTCAAGCATTGATTCTCGTGTTCCCACGTTCTTGGCAGTCCTCTGGATCTTCGAAGGCCTTGCCGGCCACGAATAATCTTACGACCCTTGCAGGGTCCTCCACAAGAGCTCACATGATAGCACCTGCGAGCACAGCAATATACAAAGCTGGAGAACTTTATAATTAAAAAAATGGCAACCCAAAATTCGTAAAAATAAAGCCTCTTTATAAACTGTGCTGAGCTGTCATAATGCGCAGCGCGACTTGTTGCGCTCTGTCGCCTGCGAAGGCGACGCACCTTTATCTGCTTTCAATGACAGAAAAAACTACCAAACGACAGCCGGGAGGAGTATCCATACGGACCGGCTTCACTCTCTCCAAATCTTTGCATTTTTCATTCGCCTCTCTCTCGTCTAGCTTCTAGCGTCTCGCATCACGGAGCAAACATGAAGGTACTGTGCATATCACATGATCCCAAGGCGTCAACTAAACACATGGATTGGAATGTTTGAGAACACGAGTCACGCTTCATTTTTTGTGTAGCCTCTTGGCATGAATTGAGTCGTGCTTAACTAACGAGTGAGTGCTTCAAGTTTGGGATTTGGAATTGGGAAGGGGGGTGCAAATTTCGCTCAAATAGTTGCCCCGTTGAAGAGGTGAAGAGGCACTGTTTTGCGAGTGTCGCATTCCCTTGTTCTTTAAATGTTAGATGGCCCAAGCCCAAGCCCAACCAACGACAACCAATGGGGCGGAGCCCGTTACAATCGATGATGCCACCAACGTGCTCTTCGTGCGCCAATTGCCTCAATTTTGCACCGAATTAGATTTGCAACTTTTCGCGCAACCCTTTGGGAAGTATGACTCTTTGCATGTCCTAGTGATTTGATCGCGGTGGGGAACTCGTGCCTGTACTAACATGGGGATACATCGACAACATATGAGAGGTTTCGGGCTCAAAATGCCCCCTTCTTGCGCCCCATAAAGTTTTCAAGCGACGAGCCTTCTTTGTCGTAGCGCCCGAAGTTCCTCCCATGGGGGCGGAGACTAGCCAAGACGCCATCATTTGCGTCCATTTCTTTGGACCGAAATCATTCATTCATCATGGCTAAGCAGATACGGGTCCGCAGGCAGATACTGTGGATACGAGCACGCGCGTCAAATTTCAGGCCTACTGTCCCTCGAAACGTCCCTCGAAACACTGTGAAAAGCGGTCTGTAGACCAATTTTCCGTGAAATTTTCACAGCAAAAGTGAGTAGTGTGAAGTAAATGATGAAATTCCATTACATTGCCATTGTTCATGCACACCAAAAGCATGTCCGTTTTGTTTTTCATCCGTTTCTCCCTCATGTTTCATGCACCATCCATCTATGCTTTTTTTTATCCGTTTTCGATCTTGGTTATTCGCCATCATTGACCCATGCGCAACCTCCCCTTCAAAACAATGTTCAGCCATGTTCATGTGTTGTTCCATCCATGCACACCAAAAGCATATTAGTTTTGTTTTCATCCGTTTCTCCCTCCTATTTCATGTCCATCTATCCTTTTTTTGTCCATTTCCCTCATTTCCATATTTTGATCTTGGTTGCAGTGGAATCTTGCTTCAGTAGATTATGGAGCTGCAGGAAAAACCAAAGGCTCTGGACTGGTCACAATTCTCTTCAATAATGGTATTGTTGATCGGAGAGTCATTTCAATCTTTGCTGTGGAATCTGTTGAGCTGCTTTTGCATGTCTGGATTATGCACTGCAGAGGATGGATTCTAGAAACCATGTTTGAAGGCGAGTATTGCAGCGTTGAAGTAAGCATGTTGGAGGGCCAAAAAACAGCTTTTTGCACCACGGAACAGTTCGAACCATGTCAAGAAGCAAAAGTAGGCGTTTTTTTTTACAAAGCACAAGTTTACAGGCAGGCACAAAATGCAAATTGGCACGAATTGGGATTGCAGCAAGCATGTTGGGGGGCTAAAACTAAAAAAAAAAACTCAATAGGTTTTTGTCTCCCTCCGAATGGCATTTTAGTGCTGATTAGGTCAAAACTAAGCATGAAGTTCCAAAGTTTTGTTCAAATGGTGTTAGAAAAGGCCAAAAAAAGTTCCAATGGGTAGAAGAAGCATCAAGATGGGGTTTTCCGGAGTCTCCCCTGGTGTTTTTCACTCTATTCAGTAGGCTTTTCTCTCCCTCCGAATGCCATTTTAGTGCTGATTAGGTCAAAACTAAGCATGAAGTTCCAAAATTTTGTTCACGTGTTGTTAGAAAAGGCCAAAAACAGTTCCAATGGGTAGAAGAAGCATCAAGATGTGGTTTTCTGAGCCCCCCCCTGGTGTTTTTCACTCTATTCAATAGGCTTTTGTCTCCCTCCGAATGGCATTTTAGTGCTGATTAGATCGTAATTAAGCATGAAGTTCCAAAGTTTTGTTCACATGGTGTTAGAAAGGGCCAAAAGCGGTTGCAATAGGTAGAAGAAGCATCAAGATGTGGTTTTCTGAGTCCCCCCCGGTGGTTTTCACTCTCTTCAATAGGCTTTTGTCTCCCTCCGAATGGCATTTTAGTGCCGATTAGGTCAAAACTAAGCATGAAGCTCCAAAGTTTTCTTCAAGCTGTGTAAAAAAAGGCCAAAAACAGTTCCAATGGGTAGAAGAAGCATCAAGATGTGGTTTTCTGAGTCCCCCCCGGTGGTTTTCACTCTATTCAATAGGCTTTTGTCTCCCTCCGAATGCCATTTTAGTGCTGATTAGGTCAAAACTAAGCATGAAGCTCCAAAGTTTTGTTCACATGGTGTTAGAAAAGGCCAAAAACAGTTGCAATAGGTAGAAGAAGCATCAAGATGTGGTTTTGTGAGTCCCCCCCGGTGGTTTTCACTCTCTTCAACAGGCTTTTGTCTCCCTCCGAGCGATGTTTTACTAGGTTTTAGCTCGAGCCCGTAAATTTAGCTCAACTGTCAAGTTGGCAACTGCACTACGGAGGAGCTCGGGGCCCGTGAAAGGCTGTTGTGCTTCGTTTTGGGTCATATGTGAGTTGCGTAGTTTGTTTTTGATTGACGAGGCCACACACAGCATTTGGCGGTGGAATGTGATTTGGATTGAAATGACCAAGGTAGCATCAACCGTCAATTTACCTTGAATGTCAAGGTAGCAACTATGCCAGGGAATAATTGGAGGGAAAGAAACACTTTTTGTTCTCTTTTTGGGTCATATGAAATATGTTCCTGAGTAGAGGAGCCGAGAGGTGTGTTTACGAGTGCATTGTAGGTGGGATCAAGGTTACAATGTGAGCATCTACAATCAATTCAGCTGGAATTGCAAAGTGGTAACTGCACTACGAAAGAGTTGGATGCTAGTAGTGCTTTCTTCCAGGACATATGCAATGTGATGAATCAGGTTTTGAGGTGAGCAGCCACAAGGTATGTGTTGTGGTTGATTGTGGGTCAGACTGAGATGACAATGGTGCGATCTAGCAACATTTCAGGTTGAGTTTCAAAGTGGCAACTGCACGATGCAGGTTGGGGAGAGCCTGTGGGATGAGTTTAGTCTGTGAGCTGCAACAAGCTGCTGTATGTACGTATGTGGCAGCTGCTTCTCAAAGTTGTCAATCATTCCAGATTACATTATTTTTACATTTTGTTTACACTGAAGATTGGAACACATAGGTATAGTCTCTCTCTTTATCAGTCAAATCGCATCCAATTTGCCAGTTTAGTTGCCTCGTCGGCAATTATCCGCCGCCGCTTGAATCTGCAGGTCTGAAATTTGACGCGCGTGCTCGTATCCACAGTATCTGCCTACGGACCCGTATCTGCTTAGCCATATCCGTAGCAAGCCGTTCACTGTGGTAGGGAAGTACTTACTTCGAAGTACTTTACCGCGTGACTGCCTAGGATTCACCCCATTATCAGAGGGAATAGGGTTAGGGTTACTGACCATAACTCGCCAACCCTGTCACAATGAATATTGTCTGCAGATCCTAAAAACAGCCTGATTCCAGGAGGGTTAACTCGCCGCCGGGAACCCAGCGCTAGCTGGGTGGATCTGCGCACACTGTTCTGCGGCACTTCGAAGTATTTTCCTACCATGGATAATCCCCTACCACAGTGAGTAACTGGTATTTAACTTAAAACAGTTCAAAGAACAATGCATTATGCAGCATGTGCATGCACCAGTCACAGGCACTCACACAAGACCAGAGGACTAGGGAAGCACGGTCCAGTGTCACAGGTTTTGACTACAGCGTTGCTAATGTCCCGTTTGGAACCCACAAAATACCAAGATTGCAATCGCCCTCATACCGCGTTGATAATGTGCAAGCGCTTCTTTCTCAAGAGGGTCACTCGAGTCAGCTCAGCTCGAGTCCCACTCGAATTAAAGGGTTTTCTTGGTCGCCTTTCATCTTATTTGGAGCAAGACCGACTATAAGTGATGCACATCCGGTTCACTTGGGAACCAGGCTACAGACCCTTGAATCAGTGTTGCATATTGATCCTGACACGGGATATGTATCCATTGGGTTAAAGGACAAAGTTTCATACTCGGATAACCCCTCCCCCATCCGCATATATGTGCGCTACCCGGACGGTTTTTCACCAAACGCTAGGGCAGTGCTCAAATCTATCCTGCTTCTACCAGAATTCCTGGGAAAGCTTGGCGTCCAACTGCCAAAACACAATTCAGGAACTGTGCTACAAAATGGTCTAAAATCGTGGTGGTGGGATCGATTAAACAGACCTTGATGAAAAAGGGTTTCCAACACAGCACACTAAAGAGCTCCACAGGTGGACATAGGGGCGAGGACAGGTGCGGAACGACCCACAGGGGTATGACGACACCACATGGTGGCGCCACACCCCACATATATTGTTGTTGCAAACACGTGCTGAATGACACATGATGCATACATTTGCACCAGACACAAGTAATGTCGGCGAAAAAGCACACTCATCACATCCTGCTACCCAGCTTCGGTTTTCAATGATGTTTCCTTGATAAGGCCCATTGCTCCGTGTGCTTTGCCAACTATGGCCATTCGGCGGGCTCCCCAACTCTCACAGCCGGTAACCTATTCCCTCAAGGCCACCTTATGTGGTTTGTCTTTGTGTCTTACCACTATTGGCGCCAAAATGAGGCAATGTCCGCCAAAATGGCCGTTTTTTTGCCGTGGACACCAACTTTCTTATGGAAACAAGGCGAGTTTCTTGGCGGACGAGTAGAAGCATGCAATCCGTTTGTGATAGGGGTCCACGAATCCCCAACGCGGTACATCACTAGTGTGCGCATGGTGATCATTATCATCTTTCCGCTTGCAATTTCCAGCAAGCTTTACAATATCCCGAATGCATGTCATCCACCTCAAATAGCATCGCTGATCCATGTCATCCACCTCAAATAGCTTGACATATCAAGTTTGTGTCGAACCAACCCTTCCAAATGTGGATATTGGTAGGCCCATGCCGGTTGCCACTCAACTCGCCCTTCCATATTTCCGAAACTTTCTTTGGTATGACTTGCATAGAACATTTGATGACAGCCGTGACTCCCACTACCGATCCCACGTGGAGAGTGGAAGGCGGCCGCAAACGAACGCTGTGGCGTATTGGACCACACGCGGTAGTGTGCATGGTGCTTCTCGTTATCGCGGCTTTGTGGTGGCGAAAGGCGACATCGCACCCAGGAAGTAGTTTGCTTGCGACAGCCACGCATTCATCGCGGAGCACGCCAAGAGTGAGCATGCGAAACTTGCACTATCAACAACTCCCGCTGCGGATATCCATGGCAAGACTTCCGTGGAATTCCATCGGAGATTTTGTCGCACGTGGTCGAACAGGGACATCGGTACCTTTGTCTCAACCTCGCCCACCTTCCGCGTCGTTGCCCATCATGGCCTCTTCGGTGTTTTCCATCTCCGCGATGTTCGCGGTCATAGTTGTTCGGAAATGCACCCCGTCCCGAGTGGCCATGTATGGAATGGTTGGGGTCCAACAAGAGGTTTGTGAGGCGTATGAGGCTTTGGAAGGACGTAAGGGCTCGCTTTCACATTGGGGGAACTTGGCGATCGAGGCGTGCGTGACCCAAATGTAAAGCCGAAGCTCATCCACGGACCTTAGCACACTTACTTGGTCGTTGTGGCAAGCCCCCCCCTCCCTCCACGTGGGTCAGGGAAGTGGAGAAAATGATTAAAAGACGCACCGAGGGCACAAGAAAGCCTGCTCACAACAATCAATTTATGAAGCATGTAGTGCATTTAGTATTGCGCCATCGTCGCAATGCCCGCGTGAGCCCGCGATCATGAAACCGCCCAACGGCACTGGGATGATCGTCATCGTTTAAATATCGCCTTTCCTACCTCCTACCTCCGTTCGTCTCGTCCCTTTTAAGTCCCGTCGAGGGAAGCGACGGATCCGAATGAAGGATATTGTTACTCGGGTTTCGTGCAATTTCGTGCAAATGAAAACAATCGGTTGGTTACTTCCAGGTGTACTCACTAGTTATGCATTGTTCGCATTGCATGTTTCAAGCCACTCGGGAAAAGCATTTTCGGGATTTGAGAGTGGGACCGTTGTCCCTCTGCTCACAAGTGCTGCTTTTGCTCCTCGGCGTCCCTCCCATGCCAGCACCGGATTCACAGAAAGCCTTTCCCAATACCATGAAGTTTGGAGGGTGATAACGCTGGGCCACGGAGGTATGGATCACCAAGTGTTACCCATCAATGGTGCGTAGCACGTCAAGGCATTTTGCCATTAATTTTGTCCTTCTAAGGTGCCGTGTGTGTGTGTGTGTGCGTGTGTGTGTGTGAATATATCCTGAACCTTCCAATGCCTGGATTGAACGGTTGTACGGACTGCAATTCTAGATGTAAGCGCTTCATGAAAAGGTTACGAGAAATCCTGCTTGACGGTCATAGGAATGGTTCCTCCCTTGCTTTGTCTGGTTCTGTGGTTCACGAGAATGATTTTGCTGTAGGTAAGACGATTGACTATGATTTGTATCGCCGACCACATGAAACTGTTCTTCGCCATTGTGCAGAGCGATTACATATCTTGTTCCTCACGAATTGTGAAGTCGCCACGTCAAAGCGTTTCATGTGCACGTCACAATGCTAATTGCTAGTCAACGTTGCAGTGACCTGTCTAACCTTGTGAACGGTTTGTGACGTCATTCATCTCCCGGACATACATGAGAGCAACATTTTCCTCTTACTGTCAAAGATTCATGCTCTGTTGAGAATCGGCTTTTTCTTGCTTACATTGCTGCACTGTGTGCGCTGAGGATAGCTGCTTGTACGCGCGGTGTTCGACCTCTCAGCTCATCTCTTGCTGCCGCTTGTACTATCACAACCGGTCCTTGACAACGTCATCATGACAACCCTTACGTGTTTCAAGTGCCACAAAACGGGTCACTTCTCTAAAAATTGTCCCGAAAACAGTGCACTTCAAAAGCGCCCTGACAATTACAAAAATGGCGACGAAGCTGTTGGTACGTGGCCTGGTACTGGCAAACCACAGTATTGGTGTGAATTTCACAAAAAGCTTGTGGGGCATAAACAGTCCGATTGCCTTTTGGATTCTGCCACCGGCACTATGCCTCGCGTTTCCGATCCGGATGCTATGGCCAATACGGTGCGTGAAATTTTGGCGGATGCCCTGCCGCAGCATGCTGATGTTCTTCTTAAGAAAAACATTAAATGGGGCATCGTCATTCATCTTACCAGGCAGGCGGATGATATGGACAAAGAAATTCTGTCCAAGGCAATTTCCAATTTGGAATGCATCTATGCAAAAAATACCAACGTTCTTCTTGGTTTTGCCACCAATGAACATCGAGATGATGCTATCAATCGCCTGAAGTCCAGCAAAGACGGCGACATTGATTTGAAAATGGAACTTTTCCAGAGCGCTACTCCTCCTGCTCAGTCCCTTACTCCCATTGTGCTGGGCCGTCCCACGCTGAATTTGGCGGTGGCACGATCGCTGCAAAGTGGACAGCCCCCTCTTTCTCAATCTCAAAGTACCAACTCTTCTCTTCCCTATTCACAACCCGATTTGTTTTCTCAATCTCAATCTGCCGATGTACCCCAGTCTATGGCGCTGGACTTACCGGACCCCGACCCACTTCATCGACGCATGGATGCTTTGGAAGATGGTATGAACCAGTTCAAACACGAAATTCATCGGAAAGTTGATTCTCTTGGCAACAAGATTGATGCGGCGCTTGCTGGAAAATCCCTTACGCTGTACGTTTTTTCTGATGATTGCCGGTCCCCGGAGCAGCCGGTCAAAGGCCAAGCTGTTTGGTTCACCTTCCGTCGCTCTAACGTTGAACCGTGGGTTGCTTGTCCTGGTCGTATCACTGAACTCATTGACAACGACAAATTTGAGGCAGTTGCCGTCGACGATGATGGAACTCCTGTTCCCAATGTTACTGTCCGAGGGGTGCACAACAATCTTGCAGCTACCGCTGATGTCGCAAAAAATGTGTAGCTGAGCCCCTACGACCCCGTATTGCCCTTTCCCCGGCGCTTACGCCCTTGTGTGACCGGTCTTCCAATTTTCTGTATTGGACTTGTTCATGCCCACGAACACAGAGACCGGTCTTCTCAAGTCGACCGCCTTGTTTCCCATCCCTTTCCATCTTTTCCCAGCAGTGGGTGATACCATCCTGTTTCTGGACATGTCAGTATTGGTTTATGGATTCTGATGCTCTACCGAATCAAGTGAATCAACTTGCTGACATACGACATGGTCTCAGTCATCTGGATGTTCTTGAAGAATTTTTGGGACTTAATAAAATGCAGGACTGTTTACATAGCATGCTCAATGATGTCAAGCAGTCACAAAAATTGTCCCGCCCCTCCTGTGATCCGTCTGATGTCATTGCCCCCTTTTGTATGGACTCTCCCTATCCACCATCCCAATTTGTTCGTGCTTTTGCTCATTCTACATATCGTTACCCCTACTTACGTACCATGTGGCTCCAATTCTGTCGTTGTAGGGGACTCGCCTGTTGGATTGATATTTTACCTTCTACTATTCGTTGCTTTTTACCATGGCTTTTGAAACTTACTAATTACCTCTGGAATCTACTGTATTATATCCCACATGTACAAAAACCTACAGCACCATATACACATCGACAATACAAGGCAACCCTTCATATGCTCACACGAAGTCTCCATATCGCGCTGGGAGTGGATATGGAACTGCATGCTCCCTTGAACCATCATTCTGTTTTGCCATACATGCATATTCCTGCGGCTGATACGGATACCATGGACTGGTACGTTTCCCCATGGTCCTTCCTCCAGGCCAAACGATATGTTAACTGTATATGCTACCGTCCATACCTGCATAATACCACATACAATATTTTCCCTGCAATGTTGCAGTGTTTACTGTATCCATCAGCACCTGCACGGTTTGTTCTTTTGCTGACACCTGATCTCAGTGTACATATTCCCAACTGGTGTCTGGAACGATATGCCAGCCAACTCACATATTCTACGTCCACATCTGAAGCCCTATGGCTTTTCCAAAACCCGTTGGCATCCATTTTGTGGCCCATTAACACCTCTACATTCACAGCCATCACAGCTTCACCACTTAAACACATTGGACATAAATTTGTTACTTTGCCTACCCATATTTGTATGCCCAAAGTGCCTGCTACATATATGCCAGCCCATCCCCCTGTACCATATGTCCATGTTGCTTCCGGTGTGCCAGCATATGTCCCCCCATGTGATGGCAAACAGTTTTTCTGGCATGTATGGAACACTGAACGACTGATCCGTCAAGATGCATTTGAAAACCTTAATCGGCCCAATGCATGGACTGCCATTCAGAGGTCTGTTACTCGATGTATCCCTATCCTGCCTTATGCGCCTATGGCTCATATTCGAAAGCTTTTGTGTCTCGTTGATTGGGCTGCGCTCAAAGGTATGGAACAACCCGGACAATGGTTATATGCATCCTTCTCCCCGCTCCTCACTGCCATATATTATGGACAAACGGGTGTCATTTCTCGACCCCGTACGGTGTTTGCTCGTTGGCGAGAGGAATTGCAACAGGCCATGGCATGGGCCAAACTTCAACATACCTCCCCTTATAAAGGACCGCTTTATTTTCGTACATTGCACACTCTAGGATTTTTTAATTTCCTACCCATCCCTGTCAAAATGCTGTCACACTCAGGAGCTGATCGTATTGAACAGCAAACTATTGCCAACAATCCACCCACACTCAACACCCAAAAACGACGATCCAAGGGTTTCATTCGATGGCTCGTACGTCACAAAATGCTCAAAACCATCACTCAATGTGCTTTGATGAATGTTCAATTCTGGGACCATCAACTCTCATTGCGACGTCTTACTATCTCTGGTGCAGATGCTCTAAAGATTTTGGTGCAAGCAAAAGGTGTGGTCCCAGCTTGGAAATTCCACGTCATGCAAACACGGTTCTTCCCATTGATCAATAGACATTTCCACATCGACATGCCATATTTTCTGCTCTTACGTATCCCCTGCATTACTGCCCTGGATGTGGTGCACATCAAGAAGTGGTTTGCTGATTTCATTCATGCTACTACTTTGCCCCGAATTCTCAAACAATACCTCCACAAAATCCTGATTGTACCCCTCTGCCACCCACACAAATTGTCACAGACCTTCACCCAGGATCGTTTGCAATTGTCCATTGCTGATTATCAGAATTATGTGACTGCTCATTCTCACGAAGATAATTTCATTGCAACAGGACCGGAAATTGTGACGCCCCAACACCCCACACCCCTTACCCAATTGTTGCACGCACCCCTCAACCATACAATTATTCCGGCGTCTGTGACTGCTCATCGACGTCTTGCAGAGCACCTGGAGTCCCTGAAATCACAATTACCAAAGGCTGCCCCCTTTCCCTTTACACAGTTTGCTGCAAAAGTGCATACACTCCTGACATCTACTCTCCAATCCTCTTCAGTCGCTCAGTCTTGTATTCGCACAGCAACACTCAAGTCTTTTCAACACACATTCCCAGAACTCCTGCCCGTACGTGTTGATAAATACCCCTTACTGTATGCTGTGGCCACAATTGTTACCTTTTACCGATTGATCTTATATGTGTTCACACAGGCAGTCAATTACCGTCATTTATTTACCTGTCGTTCTCCCACCCGGGCACGCAATGTCCTGCTTTTGTATTATAACTTGTGTGTCCGAGTGTATCCTGAGATTCTCAATCATTTGTCTCCCCTCCGCCTGCGGAACACATTGTCCCTTCAGGTGCCCACACTCAAAGGTATTTCCATCAAAACACCCCTGTTGCCTGTTCCATCCCATCCCATCACACCACAAACGTTATGTACAGTAAAAAACATACTACTACACGATGCCCAACAGCAGATGCACCTTACGGATAACATACTGTATGCGCCACCGATATACCCATATGGGCATCGACATACGAAACAGGTGTATCCCCCCTCTGTCATTCTTTCAATAAAAGGCAAAAGTCTTCCGTACCAACCGACCCAGCCCATTGCTGATGTTGCCACCAGGGAAATTTTTAGTAATGGTGCCCATCCCTGGAAACGCCATTCCCGCATTGTTAGTCGTGCGGCTTCGGTTGCATGCCGTCTTTTTCAAAGTTCTTTCTTTTCTTTACAAATCCTTACACAGCAACAGCTGGTTACCCAATTTCTGCGCCCGGCACAACAGTACTTTTCAGCATTGAATGTCGACGTTGCCGGTTTTGAGCTGGACCTGAAACGAATGTTCCCCAGCTTGGACAGGTCCATGCTCAGGCCAGCTTACACTAACCTTTTCGACCGCTGTACCAAAATGTATTGTTACCGCCGTACAGAAAAGGATATATACATTTCTGTGGCCCATGGTTCCGATTCACAGTTAGATTGCATTGGAAAAAAGTCCCCCAAATATTATTCTGTGTTCTCCAGTCGAGAATTGGTTGATCGCATTACCTTGGATGCCTACTTGAATGACTTATTCCAAATTGGTTCTGACATATTTGAACAATACACTGGAGTGGCCATTGGTACTCAGATGGCCTCGCAGAATGCAAATGTCATCCTCATGCATGCTGAAAGCACCATCAATTGGGATGCCCGTTTACCTGAACATACAAAACTGTGTCGCTATGTTGATAATGTTGTAGGACTTTGCCCTAAACACAACCTTCTGGCGACAGTCCAGCGGGTCAAACGGCTTCTCACGGAAATCTATCGTGTTCCCTTGACTGTTGAGCAACTAGGCACTAGTTTCAACACATTGCAACTCCAGATTTCCTGTGTAGGTCCTGAAATTCATTGGGGTATGAAAAACAAGGTACTCCTGTCCTGCCTTACCCCGCGTATCCCAGTGTCTCGGTACCCTGATGTGCATTCTCTACATGCAGCACGTATTGTACATGGCATGGCAGTGAATTTGGTCAACTTAGCTTCCATTCTACACACCCACCCTGTGCTATTTATTTCCAATTGTGCCCATATTGTGTGGGAATTCCTGCAAAAAACATATCCACTGTCTTGGTGGATGCCAGTGGTACGTCGAGCATATTCCTCTTATTCCGATTTGCCATTGACATGGAATCAATTTCTCGATGAATTGCCCTGGGTTGTGCCCTGTCCTCCAAAATACTGTTTGTTGCAATCTGCAAGTTTGTTGACAACCACCTCTCTGAAGTCCGTTCCCACCTTTTCTCTGACCACCAGCATACTACCACCGGTGCTATCCCTGAAACACATGGAGTTACTTGTTGAGAAAACAGCACCAGTCACATACCTTCCCCGTGTACTATGGTACTCTACTATTTTCTCGTACATACCATACTCCACCATCTACCAACTCTGTACTACTGCAAAATACATCTTCGTCCATTTTTGGTTTCACCTGCCACTTTCCCTTGTCACCCAGCGATGGCCAGTCTTCCTTCCCCTCTGTCGTGTTGCCACCAAACTATGCTTTGCAGTACCCAGTAGAAATTTGGCAATATTCTATATGTTTCTCCTGCGCACTTGGTCAAAAAAGCTTTGTAAGGGACTGACATTCCTGATGAAACTTGTTGCCCATTATGCAATCTCCCCGCTCATCACTGAACACAAGGTACCACAACTCCCCAATCCACCTATAGGAGGCAAAGGACGTCAACGGGCAGCCAAGCGCTGCCGGTTTCTGGATGTTACATCTGTTTCCGATTCACTTGCACACACCTCCATGCCAGACTCCAGATTGCAGTTGCTTGAGTATATGGCAGACCATCCCCTACCCAAACGACGTTGTCGCCAGCGGTAATGCAGGGGATTTTGTGTGTGTGTGTGTGTGTGAATATATCCTGAACCTTCCAATGCCTGGATTGAACGGTTGTACGGACTGCAATTCTAGATGTAAGCGCTTCATGAAAAGGTTACGAGAAATCCTGCTTGACGGTCATAGGAATGGTTCCTCCCTTGCTTTGTCTGGTTCTGTGGTTCACGAGAATGATTTTGCTGTAGGTAAGACGATTGACTATGATTTGTATCGCCGACCACATGAAACTGTTCTTCGCCATTGTGCAGAGCGATTACATATCTTGTTCCTCACGAATTGTGAAGTCGCCACGTCAAAGCGTTTCATGTGCACGTCACAATGCTAATTGCTAGTCAACGTTGCAGTGACCTGTCTAACCTTGTGAACGGTTTGTGACGTCATTCATCTCCCGGACATACATGAGAGCAACATTTTCCTCTTACTGTCAAAGATTCATGCTCTGTTGAGAATCGGCTTTTTCTTGCTTACATTGCTGCACTGTGTGTGTGTGTGTGTGTGTGTGTGAATATATCCTGAACCTTCCAATGCCTGGATTGAACGGTTGTACGGACTGCAATTCTAGATGTAAGCGCTTCATGAAAAGGTTACGAGAAATCCTGCTTGACGGTCATAGGAATGGTTCCTCCCTTGCTTTGTCTGGTTCTGTGGTTCACGAGAATGATTATGCTGTACGTAAGACGATTGACTATGATTTGTATCGCCGACCACATGAAACTGTTCTTCGCCATTGTGCAGAGCGATTACATATCTTGTTCCTCACGAATTGTGAAGTCGCCACGTCAAAGCGTTTCATGTGCACGTCACAATGCTAATTGCTAGTCAACGTTGCAGTGACCTGTCTAACCTTGTGAACGGTTTGTGACGTCATTCATCTCCCGGACATACATGAGAGCAACATTTTCCTCTTACTGTCAAAGATTCATGCTCTGTTGAGAATCGGCTTTTTCTTGCTTACATTGCTGCACTGTGTGCGCTGAGGATAGCTGCTTGTACGCGCGGTGTTCGACCTCTCAGCTCATCTCTTGCTGCCGCTTGTACTATCACAACCGGTCCTTGACAACGTCATCATGACAACCCTTACGTGTTTCAAGTGCCACAAAACGGGTCACTTCTCTAAAAATTGTCCCGAAAACAGTGCACTTCAAAAGCGCCCTGACAATTACAAAAATGGCGACGAAGCTGTTGGTACGTGGCCTGGTACTGGCAAACCACAGTATTGGTGTGAATTTCACAAAAAGCTTGTGGGGCATAAACAGTCCGATTGCCTTTTGGATTCTGCCACCGGCACTATGCCTCGCGTTTCCGATCCGGATGCTATGGCCAATACGGTGCGTGAAATTTTGGCGGATGCCCTGCCGCAGCATGCTGATGTTCTTCTTAAGAAAAACATTAAATGGGGCATCGTCATTCATCTTACCAGGCAGGCGGATGATATGGACAAAGAAATTCTGTCCAAGGCAATTTCCAATTTGGAATGCATCTATGCAAAAAATACCAACGTTCTTCTTGGTTTTGCCACCAATGAACATCGAGATGATGCTATCAATCGCCTGAAGTCCAGCAAAGACGGCGACATTGATTTGAAAATGGAACTTTTCCAGAGCGCTACTCCTCCTGCTCAGTCCCTTACTCCCATTGTGCTGGGCCGTCCCACGCTGAATTTGGCGGTGGCGCGATCGCTGCAAAGTGGACAGCCCCCTCTTTCTCAATCTCAAAGTACCAACTCTTCTCTTCCCTA
Organism: Eutreptiella sp. 'Long Island Sound 2002'; assembly: GCA_964036045.1. NCBI lineage: Eukaryota > Euglenozoa > Euglenophyceae > Eutreptiales > Eutreptiaceae > Eutreptiella > Eutreptiella sp. 'Long Island Sound 2002'. The sequence continues at coordinate 26,880,286 of OZ038401.1, read as the reverse complement.
TTCACAACCCGATTTGTTTTCTCAATCTCAATCTGCCGATGTACCCCAGTCTATGGCGCTGGACTTACCGGACCCCGACCCACTTCATCGACGCATGGATGCTTTGGAAGATGGTATGAACCAGTTCAAACACGAAATTCATCGGAAAGTTGATTCTCTTGGCAACAAGATTGATGCGGCGCTTGCTGGAAAATCCCTTACGCTGTACGTTTTTTCTGATGATTGCCGGTCCCCGGAGCAGCCGGTCAAAGGCCAAGCTGTTTGGTTCACCTTCCGTCGCTCTAACGTTGAACCGTGGGTTGCTTGTCCTGGTCGTATCACTGAACTCATTGACAACGACAAATTTGAGGCAGTTGCCGTCGACGATGATGGAACTCCTGTTCCCAATGTTACTGTCCGAGGGGTGCACAACAATCTTGCAGCTACCGCTGATGTCGCAAAAAATGTGTAGCTGAGCCCCTACGACCCCGTATTGCCCTTTCCCCGGCGCTTACGCCCTTGTGTGACCGGTCTTCCAATTTTCTGTATTGGACTTGTTCATGCCCACGAACACAGAGACCGGTCTTCTCAAGTCGACCGCCTTGTTTCCCATCCCTTTCCATCTTTTCCCAGCAGTGGGTGATACCATCCTGTTTCTGGACATGTCAGTATTGGTTTATGGATTCTGATGCTCTACCGAATCAAGTGAATCAACTTGCTGACATACGACATGGTCTCAGTCATCTGGATGTTCTTGAAGAATTTTTGGGACTTAATAAAATGCAGGACTGTTTACATAGCATGCTCAATGATGTCAAGCAGTCACAAAAATTGTCCCGCCCCTCCTGTGATCCGTCTGATGTCATTGCCCCCTTTTGTATGGACTCTCCCTATCCACCATCCCAATTTGTTCGTGCTTTTGCTCATTCTACATATCGTTACCCCTACTTACGTACCATGTGGCTCCAATTCTGTCGTTGTAGGGGACTCGCCTGTTGGATTGATATTTTACCTTCTACTATTCGTTGCTTTTTACCATGGCTTTTGAAACTTACTAATTACCTCTGGAATCTACTGTATTATATCCCACATGTACAAAAACCTACAGCACCATATACACATCGACAATACAAGGCAACCCTTCATATGCTCACACGAAGTCTCCATATCGCGCTGGGAGTGGATATGGAACTGCATGCTCCCTTGAACCATCATTCTGTTTTGCCATACATGCATATTCCTGCGGCTGATACGGATACCATGGACTGGTACGTTTCCCCATGGTCCTTCCTCCAGGCCAAACGATATGTTAACTGTATATGCTACCGTCCATACCTGCATAATACCACATACAATATTTTCCCTGCAATGTTGCAGTGTTTACTGTATCCATCAGCACCTGCACGGTTTGTTCTTTTGCTGACACCTGATCTCAGTGTACATATTCCCAACTGGTGTCTGGAACGATATGCCAGCCAACTCACATATTCTACGTCCACATCTGAAGCCCTATGGCTTTTCCAAAACCCGTTGGCATCCATTTTGTGGCCCATTAACACCTCTACATTCACAGCCATCACAGCTTCACCACTTAAACACATTGGACATAAATTTGTTACTTTGCCTACCCATATTTGTATGCCCAAAGTGCCTGCTACATATATGCCAGCCCATCCCCCTGTACCATATGTCCATGTTGCTTCCGGTGTGCCAGCATATGTCCCCCCATGTGATGGCAAACAGTTTTTCTGGCATGTATGGAACACTGAACGACTGATCCGTCAAGATGCATTTGAAAACCTTAATCGGCCCAATGCATGGACTGCCATTCAGAGGTCTGTTACTCGATGTATCCCTATCCTGCCTTATGCGCCTATGGCTCATATTCGAAAGCTTCTGTGTCTCGTTGATTGGGCTGCGCTCAAAGGTATGGAACAACCCGGACAATGGTTATATGCATCCTTCTCCCCGCTCCTCACTGCCATATATTATGGACAAACGGGTGTCATTTCTCGACCCCGTACGGTGTTTGCTCGTTGGCGAGAGGAATTGCAACAGGCCATGGCATGGGCCAAACTTCAACATACCTCCCCTTATAAAGGACCGCTTTATTTTCGTACATTGCACACTCTAGGATTTTTTAATTTCCTACCCATCCCTGTCAAAATGCTGTCACACTCAGGAGCTGATCGTATTGAACAGCAAACTATTGCCAACAATCCACCCACACTCAACACCCAAAAACGACGATCCAAGGGTTTCATTCGATGGCTCGTACGTCACAAAATGCTCAAAACCATCACTCAATGTGCTTTGATGAATGTTCAATTCTGGGACCATCAACTCTCATTGCGACGTCTTACTATCTCTGGTGCAGATGCTCTAAAGATTTTGGTGCAAGCAAAAGGTGTGGTCCCAGCTTGGAAATTCCACGTCATGCAAACACGGTTCTTCCCATTGATCAATAGACATTTCCACATCGACATGCCATATTTTCTGCTCTTACGTATCCCCTGCATTACTGCCCTGGATGTGGTGCACATCAAGAAGTGGTTTGCTGATTTCATTCATGCTACTACTTTGCCCCGAATTCTCAAACAATACCTCCACAAAATCCTGATTGTACCCCTCTGCCACCCACACAAATTGTCACAGACCTTCACCCAGGATCGTTTGCAATTGTCCATTGCTGATTATCAGAATTATGTGACTGCTCATTCTCACGAAGATAATTTCATTGCAACAGGACCGGAAATTGTGACGCCCCAACACCCCACACCCCTTACCCAATTGTTGCACGCACCCCTCAACCATACAATTATTCCGGCGTCTGTGACTGCTCATCGACGTCTTGCAGAGCACCTGGAGTCCCTGAAATCACAATTACCAAAGGCTGCCCCCTTTCCCTTTACACAGTTTGCTGCTAAAGTGCATACACTCCTGACATCTACTCTCCAATCCTCTTCAGTCGCTCAGTCTTGTATTCGCACAGCAACACTCAAGTCTTTTCAACACACATTCCCAGAACTCCTGCCCGTACGTGTTGATAAATACCCCTTACTGTATGCTGTGGCCACAATTGTTACCTTTTACCGATTGATCTTATATGTGTTCACACAGGCAGTCAATTACCGTCATTTATTTACCTGTCATTCTCCCACCCGGGCACGCAATGTCCTGCTTTTGTATTATAACTTGTGTGTCCGAGTGTATCCTGAGATTCTCAATCATTTGTCTCCCCTCCGCCTGCGGAACACATTGTCCCTTCAGGTGCCCACACTCAAAGGTATTTCCATCAAAACACCCCTGTTGCCTGTTCCATCCCATCCCATCACACCACAAACGTTATGTACAGTAAAAAACATACTACTACACGATGCCCAACAGCAGATGCACCTTACGGATAACATACTGTATGCGCCACCGATATACCCATATGGGCATCGACATACGAAACAGGTGTATCCCCCCTCTGTCATTCTTTCAATAAAAGGCAAAAGTCTTCCGTACCAACCGACCCAGCCCATTGCTGATGTTGCCACCAGGGAAATTTTTAGTAATGGTGCCCATCCCTGGAAACGCCATTCCCGCATTGTTAGTCGTGCGGCTTCGGTTGCATGCCGTCTTTTTCAAAGTTCTTTCTTTTCTTTACAAATCCTTACACAGCAACAGCTGGTTACCCAATTTCTGCGCCCGGCACAACAGTACTTTTCAGCATTGAATGTCGACGTTGCCGGTTTTGAGCTGGACCTGAAACGAATGTTCCCCAGCTTGGACAGGTCCATGCTCAGGCCAGCTTACACTAACCTTTTCGACCGCTGTACCAAAATGTATTGTTACCGCCGTACAAAAAAGGATATATACATTTCTGTGGCCCATGGTTCCGATTCACAGTTAGATTGCATTGGAAAAAAGTCCCCCAAATATTATTCTGTGTTCTCCAGTCGAGAATTGGTTGATCGCATTACCTTGGATGCCTACTTGAATGACTTATTCCAAATTGGTTCTGACATATTTGAACAATACACTGGAGTGGCCATTGGTGCTCAGATGGCCTCGCAGAATGCAAATGTCATCCTCATGCATGCTGAAAGCACCATCAATTGGGATGCCCGTTTACCTGAACATACAAAACTGTGTCGCTATGTTGATAATGTTGTAGGACTTTGCCCTAAACACAACCTTCTGGCGACAGTCCAGCGGGTCAAACGGCTTCTCACGGAAATCTATCGTGTTCCCTTGACTGTTGAGCAACTAGGCACTAGTTTCAACACATTGCAACTCCAGATTTCCTGTGTAGGTCCTGAAATTCATTGGGGTATGAAAAACAAGGTACTCCTGTCCTGCCTTACCCCGCGTATCCCAGTGTCTCGGTACCCTGATGTGCATTCTCTACATGCAGCACGTATTGTACATGGCATGGCAGTGAATTTGGTCAACTTAGCTTCCATTCTACACACCCACCCTGTGCTATTTATTTCCAATTGTGCCCATATTGTGTGGGAATTCCTGCAAAAAACATATCCACTGTCTTGGTGGATGCCAGTGGTACGTCGAGCATATTCCTCTTATTCCGATTTGCCATTGACATGGAATCAATTTCTCGATGAATTGCCCTGGGTTGTGCCCTGTCCTCCAAAATACTGTTTGTTGCAATCTGCAAGTTTGTTGACAACCACCTCTCTGAAGTCCGTTCCCACTTTTTCTCTGACCACCAGCATACTACCACCGGTGCTATCCCTGAAACACATGGAGTTACTTGTTGAGAAAACAGCACCAGTCACATACCTTCCCCGTGTACTATGGTACTCTACTATTTTCTCGTACATACCATACTCCACCATCTACCAACTCTGTACTACTGCAAAATACATCTTCGTCCATTTTTGGTTTCACCTGCCACTTTCCCTTGTCACCCAGCGATGGCCAGTCTTCCTTCCCCTCTGTCGTGTTGCCACCAAACTATGCTTTGCAGTACCCAGTAGAAATTTGGCAATATTCTATATGTTTCTCCTGCGCACTTGGTCAAAAAAGCTTTGTAAGGGACTGACATTCCTGATGAAACTTGTTGCCCATTATGCAATCTCCCCGCTCATCACTGAACACAAGGTACCACAACTCCCCAATCCACCTATAGGAGGCAAAGGACGTCAACGGGCAGCCAAGCGCTGCCGGTTTCTGGATGTTACATCTGTTTCCGATTCACTTGCACACACCTCCATGCCAGACTCCAGATTGCAGTTGCTTGAGTATATGGCAGACCATCCCCTACCCAAACGACGTTGTCGCCAGCGGTAATGCAGGGGATTTTGTGTGTGTGTGTGTGTGTGAATATATCCTGAACCTTCCAATGCCTGGATTGAACGGTTGTACGGACTGCAATTCTAGATGTAAGCGCTTCATGAAAAGGTTACGAGAAATCCTGCTTGACGGTCATAGGAATGGTTCCTCCCTTGCTTTGTCTGGTTCTGTGGTTCACGAGAATGATTATGCTGTACGTAAGACGATTGACTATGATTTGTATCGCCGACCACATGAAACTGTTCTTCGCCATTGTGCAGAGCGATTACATATCTTGTTCCTCACGAATTGTGAAGTCGCCACGTCAAAGCGTTTCATGTGCACGTCACAATGCTAATTGCTAGTCAACGTTGCAGTGACCTGTCTAACCTTGTGAACGGTTTGTGACGTCATTCATCTCCCGGACATACATGAGAGCAACATTTTCCTCTTACTGTCAAAGATTCATGCTCTGTTGAGAATCGGCTTTTTCTTGCTTACATTGCTGCACTGTGTGTGTGTGTGTGTGTGTGTGTGTGTGTGTGTGTGTGTGTGTGTGTGTGCCGTGTGCTCTCATGATTTTTCTGCGTCGTAGAATTAACAAACGGTGGATCCGCTCTGCTCAGGCCAAATTGCTTTCCTCCTGATGCTTTTGAGGAGATCATTACTTATTTCATGACCACCTCCCGACATTGCCACATGCTTTGATTGCCCATTCACCATTTTCACGCATGATGCTCTTCCACAGCACGCTTCACGCAAGCCCATAATCACCGTTGACGGTGAGGCTGGTGGCGGGCAAATCCTCCGAAACGGGTTTTCTTTGGCCGCGCTCGCACAACAACCGATTCGGCTCACCAATATCCGCGGAGGACGGCGGCCCCCAGGGCTCCGGCCGCAACACCTGCAAGGCATCAAAATGGTGCGCCAATTGTGCGGGGGGCGCCTCGTGGGCGCAAAGCCAAGCTCAACGGAAGTCGCCATGTGGCCAAAGGGATTTCGGGATGGGGATTTTGAGGTGGACACCGGGACCGCCGGCAGCTGCACCCTCTTGGCGCAAATTGCTATGCCATGTTTGCTATTCACCCGCAGCCCCAGTTGCTTCCGATGCCGCGGGGGCACCGACGTAAGCTGGTCACCTCCCATCGACGAGATGTGCCTTGTCTTGATGCCGCTTTTGCGGCGCTTTGGCGTCGAGGCCGAGCTAGTGCTGGTGCGGCGTGGGTTCTTCCCCAAGGGCGGCGGCGAGGTGCAGCTTACGGTGCCTCGGCCTCTCAATGGGAAGCCACTGCGGCCCATCAACATGACAGACCCCGGGACCGTATCGGCCGTGACAGGTATGGACCGCGTGCCGGGGCCGTTGTGTAAGTTCAGCATTTGGTTGTGCTCCACTCCCCCTTGTGGGCGTGCCACGGGGGGGCAATGGCTTTGCACCTTGCGTCCCTGCTGTGTGCCTTCTGTGTGCTCCTGTGTGCACCTGCTCTGCCTTCTCTGTGCCCCACACGCTCCTCAGGGCACCTTGTGTGCCCCCTCCCAAAAATTGACCTCGTGTAGACAAGCCCCTGTAGGGGTGCAACATTCGGCTTGTGGCTGCCCACCCTCCAGAGTGTGTTCTTGGCGGTTGGCTTCCTGGGTGAGGCCGGAAAGGACGACATTGACATCAGACCTTTACATAAACCCATAAACCAAAAAAAAATGAGGCCGCAAAAGCGCTGTGGAGGCGCCCAAAAGCACAAATAATCTTGCTGGATTTCTCTGGACGACCGGTTTGCACCCGATTGCCTCCCAACCGCTTTTCCAATACCAGTAACCGCTTTTGCAACAAGTCTTGAGACCCACCTTTCGCACCCCTCCCCATCCAGCGCACCCCTGCTCGGGGGCTTCCCCAGGAAGTGTTACCAAGCCCTGCATACATCGCAATGGGATTCACGCGACGCGTGATTTCTCCGCACACAAATGGGACATAAAAGTCCGGTCTGGCAGAGGGCGACGGATGGAGCACACTGGGCCCCAAATATGGATCACATTCCTTACGTGGCTTGAGCAACGCAAGAGCATGTCATTCCCCAGGCTGTCCGGATCACCGTAGATTTATGCCAGGTGTTGCATTTGGCATGCAGACCGCGGCACTAGTGTCCGGAATGAATGAATACTGCCCCCCCCACCTCCGCCCGCGCTCAGCACTGCTTCCAAGGCTTTTGAGCTTTTGATTCGTACTGTAGTAGCGTTGATCTCTTGCCTTCTCTAGAAACGCCGCCGACCTACCTTTTGATTTGTCTTGCAACGCCGTCAACCTTTTGATTTGTCGGCGGTGAGTGACAGGGAGTCCTCGGGGTTTGTTTATGATCCCCACCCCCTTTGGAGTGTGCTATTTGGGACGGCCTCCCCTGATGCACCGTCGGTTCATTCCATTTCTTTCCGGGCCCAGGAAAAGCGTTTGCCGCTGGCAGAGACGAGGAGCCGGGGCTGGACGACATGATTGAAGCTGCCCGCCAGCAGCTCCGGCATTGGCTGCCCCCCGACACCCCAATCAACATCGAGCGGGTGGTCGAGAGCCCCGAGACAGCGACCGGGATCGGCAGCGCGATCACGCTGGTGGCAGCTACCGACACCGGTTGCCGGTTCGGGGCGACCGTGTTCCGCGACCCCAGGCGCAAGCAGTCGCCCGCGGATTGTGGACGTGCGGCGGCCGATGGGTTGCGGAATGAGGTCGGGGCCGGCGGGTGCGTAGACCAGTTCGTGCAGGACCAGCTGCTGATTTTCATGGCCTTGGCGGAGGGTCGCAGCGAAGTACGTGTCGGCGCCTTGACGGACCACACGCGACTTGCCATGGCCACCGCCGAGCGCCTTCTGCCCTGCGAGTTCACAGTGCGGCGGGAGGGGCCCACCAATATTATCGCCTGCGAAGGCGTTGGCCTGACCGCCCCGGGCTGCATCTCGGCAGCCGCTGCCGGCCGAGGCTTTGCAAGCCGGGCGTCGTCTGCAGTTGTGCCGGGGAATGAGGCTGGGGCGGAGCGCCCTAAACCCGAAACACCCAAACGCCTGCATTGAAAAGATGCTCCGCAATGGCAACAGGAAGGGCAGGGGCAAAGGGCGGAGCAGGGGTTCATTTTTAGAAGAGGATGAAGCGGTGTAATTTGGGGATTGTGGCGCTCAGAGTGACAAAGTTGGAGCAGCCCCGGCTCAAACGTTCTGCAAGTGTAAGCATCCACTCCAGGGAAGTGGCGACTGGCCTAACTCGCCTGCCACTGGGAACGGCGCCATTGCGATACGAAAGAGGGGGCTCCCTGGGTCCAGCACGGCTTCCCGCCGGCACCCAGGCCAAGCTCTTTTTTTCCTCTAGTAAGGACGTCTTAAGGATATCTGTGCAGAATTTGGTAAATCTACGGCGGTTGACACTTCAGGTTGGCGCTTGAGCGACGGTATTTGATGGTCAACCGAAGCCGGTTGGCAGATGAGCGACAGCAGTTGCTAGTGGTCTGGCGCTCTGCGGAGGTCTGAGGGTACCGGAGGCCGCGATTTTTTTTGTTTTGCATTAAGGACATGGACATCCGGTACAGTACAGTGTTGCGCCTCTGGTTTTCGGTTCTCGGTTCTGGAGAATGTTCAGCCTGGCTGATCATGACAAAACATTTCTCATGGGGGATTCTGAATTGACACTCCTGCAAGTGCCGTGCACTGACAGCCCCCACTCTTTTGCTATTTGCGCAGAAGTGTAAAGTCGCGCATTTTCAAGTGTGCACACGCATACGCACGCGCATGATTTCCATGTACCCCTGAAAAACTTTCAAAGTGCCCACCCGTCCTGATAGTAGGCATTATTGGTCAAAGCTGAGGCTGTTTGGCTCTGTATATTGCACTGCCTTGAGTGTTACGGTCCGTGCACAGTGTTCTGGGTTCTTTCTCAACCTCAAAATCCGATTTGCGGAAGAGTATACAGGTTGTTCGTGTGACAGGTCTAGGTAAGTATGTGAGGACTGACGACACACCACCGCGGATTTAAGATATACTGCGAACATTAAGGCACAGTTTGGACAGGCACAGCTTTTTGCTCTGTGCACCACAGGGTTGGGATTCTTCGCAGTGAGCTGTGGTTGGTTGGAGGCTGTGTTGTCTTTCAAATGCCCCCTCCATGCTATTGCCATACCCCTGTCTGAATCTTGTCCTTGTCGTTGTCCATACACCTGTCTATACCCCACCACATTCCCCTCAACTCGCCGGCCTGCACCCTAGTCCACACTCTTGCCATATATGAGTTGCTATGATGCTCCAAAGTGGCAAACAACTGTAAGCATTTGGATTTTGTGGGTAACAGCGGCGAATGCGTAGGCTGCGGCAAATTAGGCTGTGTGAGCACTATTTTGGCCTTCTTCGATTGCCTGCGGCCGTTCGCCCTGCTGAAGCCACCCGGCATCTCGAACTTCGTAGCCGCAGCTATTAAATTATCCAGAAAGCTAGAAAGCTGTCATCCCGGGCGTGGTTGTTATTGTAGGTAGGGAGGGGCAGCGACACAGCCAGTTTACCCCGAGCCAATGAATTTTTGCAACAAGGGGTTTTTTGCAATAATAGCTTGAAGGGATTTAGTGTCTGGCTCCATTTCGTGGCTGCACATTGCGCAATGGGGGTGCCCACGGTCGCAAGCGGTCGCAGGCTGTCGCAGGCGGTCGCAAGCGCTTGAGATGCCCTCTTTTGGCCAAAAACCCCCTTTTGAGGGCTCCAGGCAGTTGTACTACGGCTTGTGACCCGTCTACGCACATATTTTCTTGTGCTCTTTGCCATGAAAGTAGTTTTCACCACATTTTTATTTTAACCGAAAAAAACGGTTTTGTACCCGAAAGTAACAATTGCATAGGTAGATGACGTCATGACTGTGAAAAAAAGTGACGATGGGGTCTAAAGGACCAAATTTTGTTGCCGTGGCAAATCGGTTCCTATTCTCATTATTGATGTCCGTTCTCGTGCAGGTGAGGCCCAAAAAGTATTTTGTGACCTTCATGCAAAAGCTTGGCGCAAAAATGGGTATCCTCCATTGCCACCGGTGGTTGCTTGTTGCGTTCTTTTGATAGCCATCGTCTAGCACCCCAGGAAGAGGGATACAATGACCACTAGGCCGTCTCAAGGTCGCTGGCGTTGCAAGGCATCTTGAATGTTCGAACAGATAGGAATGAGCGCACGCGCAATGCCCTACAAAAGGCCGCCAAGCAAAAGGGGCAAGCGACAGATCCAATGGAAGCTAACAAGGTGCGTATTCATGATTGAGTTGACAATGAGGCAGGCAACAAGCCATTTGCAATGCTACTATTTAGTGCAAGAGACAATTGTGATATGTCTTTCCTTCAATGAGTTAATGCATGGCACACTTGGAGGGACGGAGGGAGGCAGGCCGGGCGGGTTGGAGGGATTGGGGGAGTGAGTGTATGGGTTATGCCATCTGTAATAGACGTGTATGAAAATTTTCTTAAGCGGTCGCAGGCAGTCGCAGGCGGTCGCAGGCGGTGGGCACCCCCAATGCCTCAGTCCACCTTCGTCATATCCTACACCATACGCCTTTCTATCCACTTTCTGAGCAACCAATTGCCATGCATGAAAATTAGCGTATGATCGTTTTACATCAAATTTCTTGATGGCTGGGAATGTAGAGGGCTGGCCTTGTGATCCACCAATCAGCTCTCGGCAGAACCCACCATGCCAGACCTGAAACGTCCCTGTTGGGAGCGGCAAAAGACCTCTCACAATAAAGAAAAAAATCTACTGCTGTTGTGCTGTTGTGCTGACTGTCAAAGTTGTGTCATGCATCGCTCGGGGTCCCTCCCCCCCAAGGTCATGGTCCAAAACTGAATTAAAATGCCCCCATGGCACACACACTAATCTTGACAGCATACACTACGAAATGTTCGGGCCCCTTTAGGTAGCTACCGTTACATGCAATGGCTACATCTACAGTCTTTTTGCCTTCAAATATTTTCGAAAAAGGCTTGGAACCTCCATTTGTGTAAAGAGGATGGCCACTGCTCCGTCTTTTGTTCCATTCTTTTTCTTTCCCCCCAAATGCCCTCTTCAAAACCTCAGGACCACAGTCCACCCTGCCCCCTTTGGGAAGAATGAAAGAGTGAATAGTGAAGAGCGAAACTCTGCACACAACCTGGACAGGAAACACAAACAACTTGAACAAGTACAGCCGCACACAACCTGGGCAGGTGATGCCTTCACCAAATCTGGCGGTGTAGTGCACTCACACAACCTGGATGCAAAAAAATATTCTAATTCAGGCCTCCCCCCCCCCGGATCCCGGCTCACGGGTGCTGCGCATCAAAATGGGGTTTCACAATATCAAAAAAACACAGGTGTGCTCCAACACAAAGGGAAGAAAGCGATTGCAAGAGCCTGCTTGCCGTATTGCTTCATCAATCACAATACGGCTCTTGATTGAGGGTAGCGTGCAAGCAGATTTGCTGCAACCTTCTGCAATGGATTATGAGATTCCAATTTCTTCTTCCTAGAGACGCGGCCCTCATACCTGAAGAACCAGATGGCACAGGCAATTTGACACTAAGCTTCAAAAACTTTTCCATGGGGGCGTTTTCACATAGAGTGGGCACAGCGCGCCCACAGTGCCAATTATGAGGTTGTTTATCCCGGGAACACCCCTGAAAACCACCCACCTACAGAAGCATGCATGAGCAATTCAAAACAGCATGGGGTGCAGAATTCAGGACCCTGGGACCTGTGGCAAGCATCAGACAAAAAAAAACCCTGGTGTACTAGCAGGGGCTGTAGGGTGCAGAATTCAGGACCCTGGGACCCGTGACCACCGTGGTGGTGGAAAACAGCCGACTTTTCGCACAGCGTGTGCACAGCCCACGGTGTGCCCCTCGTGGGTGCCTGCAAAGCGAATGGGAAAATGAAGCAGCAGCCCCTGTGCATCTGAAAGAATGTAGTGTTGACCTTTAATGAATCACACTGTACCCTAAAAAATTTGAAAAATCTCGTCAACCTACTTCCAGATTTTCTTTGAGCTTGAAGGGGGTGTTGTGTGTGGGCGGGGGGACCTGTGGGCTGCAACTTTAACCTAATGATGACGATGATGATGATGGTGATGATGCCCAGCCTCAGAATTATTCCTGTGATGAAGGTGGTGATGGTGTGCAGGGTTGTGGTATGACCTCTTATTTGGAATCTGGCTCCAGCTCTAGCTCCTCTTCAGACTCTTCCGACTCCGCCAACTCCTCCAACTCCTCCGACTCAGAGTAGTCAAGAACTGATTGTGAACGTTTCTTGAACCCAGTACTATCGAGTACTATCAGCACGGTGAACTGTCAACATGGGCAGCCCCCCCCCCCCCCAGCCTGACCCCCATTCCCTTTCCAACACCTCGTTCAAGCTTCAGCCGGGGAGGGGGGGGGGGGGCTCAAGGGGCAAGGCTAAGTGGAGGGGAAGGCGTCAAAAGTTTTTTCAAGGAGGTGGTGGTGGGGGGGGGGGGGCGGCATTACTGAATTCCCCGTTTCATTTTGAGCATTTTGAGTATGCTCAGGTGGGGTAAGCAATTCCCCATTCACCATGAGGGAAAATATGATGGGGTATTCTGGCAGACGCACAAACAAACCAGTGTCAGCACCCAACGAGCAGTGGTGGTGTATGGCCAGTTGAAAAAAGTACTCCTCCCATTGGCGTAGGCCGGGGAGTCTGGCGGCAGGAGGCCTTGGGGGGTGGTCCTTGTGTGTGTACATGGTCCGGTGTGCCAATTATATGGTGATTGCCAGCCACCAGGGAAGGGACACAATTTCTTGTGGTGGCTGGCAATTTGGCACAAGGGGGAACATATTTACAAGGTAGCCTTACAACCACATCATCCATCAAACAGGAACAAAAAAAAGCTCTGGGGGTGCTGAAAAAATTTCCAATCACTTATGGTGTGTGTTTGTGTATGCATGTGTGTATGTGTGTATGTGCGTGCGTGCGTGCGTGCATGCGTGTGTGTAGTGGTGGTCGATGGGGGGTTGGGGGGGCAAGGGGTGGGCAGTGACGTTGCTGTCAAGAGTAGGGTTAGTTTCCGCACAACACGAATTTCGGCACAGCGTATGCACGGCTTGTGGGGTGCATCACCTGTCCAGGTTGTGTGGTGTGATAACCATCCAAGTTGCATGTTGCAAGACCTCGCAAGGCTGGGTGTTTTGCCCACCAAGGTTGGATGAAGGTTGTGTCAGGTTGTTGGGATGCATTATTTGTGAAGATTATGTGGGGGCACCGATGTGTAGGTTGTGGAGCAATACCCATTCAGACTGTTGCCCCCACGGCTGCCAAAGAGTGCCTGACCTCACCGCAGTGTGGGGGTGTAACCAAGGGGGGAGCCATGGGCTAACACGCAACCTTGGGGGCAGCGTTGCTGCGAGGTTGCGGGCCCCACCCCCCGCCAGCCACCGTTGGGGCGCCACGATGGGGCAAGATGGGTTCCACGAGGGGGTGGCAGTTTCTAAGGGGTTGCTGGGCTCCATGCTGCCCTGTCCACATCTGGACTTTTGTACCCCCTTGTGTCCTTCTTAGGTCCGGCGCCGTGGGGCATGGAGTCCACTCATGGGCCTAGCTTTGGGCTCCATCATCCTTGGGATACCAGTTGGGCTCCTCTGGAGCTCCGCCGAATCATGAAGTTGCTCGGGATGGTGGTGGGTGGTTTGCACTGTCTGGTGGGGACAAGCACCGGGATGAACAGTGGAAAGTGTTGATATGGAGGGGACCGGCCCACCAACCCACCCCACCATAACTAGAGTGGGATTGAACATTGAACAGCCAAATGCCGCCCTTCAGTAGTACCTGGCGGGCTGAGGGCTGACACCCATGTGTCTATGTGTCTGTGTCCCCATTCGCTTGGGCGGGGTGGCAGGCCAAACCAGAAGTGGAGCCAGGGTCCATGCCTTGCCCCCCCTCCACAGGGGCTGGAGTGGTATCTGCAACACAGGCCGCCGGGTTGTGGCGTGGGTCCAGTGTCCATGGGGAGGAGATAAAGAGGAGAGCCTCTGCCACGATGCTGAGCCAAGTAGGCCCAAGGGGGTCACCCCACCGACAACTGTGACCGAGTCGGTGGTGACCGGCAGGCACCATGGGGCTAGCGCGCTACCGGGGGACCGCATCTCCTCCTTAGGTTGTGTGATGTCCATTTCTGGTACATCGTGTGGGGTGCATTGTCCAGGTTTGGGGCGCCTTGCCTGTTCATAGAATGTTGTGGGGAAAATATTCTCCTGGGATGCCTGTGGCCACCTTGTCGATCTTGGTCAGATTTTGCGGGCGGCGGCCTGAGTGCTACCCATTAGACAACCACCAGGGGTGGCGTGGCCCATGTGTTGTTTTCAAATCTGCCCCTTTCAGAAGTCAATTGTCAGTTCTGTGCCTTTGCAGGTAGATTCCATGCGTATTGTGTCGGTCTGCCCTTCGAACACGGACCTGTGTGCCCACCTCGGCGTGCTTGATCAAGTCGTCGGCCGGGACACGTGGTCTGACTGGCCGGAGGACCAGGTCCTAGGCATGGCTGGCCAAGGGCAGGGGCAAGGCTAAGGGCAGCGAGAGTGGCATAGTCTTGTGCCTCTCCTCAGGCTGGTATGTACTGCCATAAAAGGGTGGTGTTCACAGTAGCTTTCTTGAAGTTATGGCTTTGTTTTTTTTTTTTTGCACCAAGGACCGCCAAAGCGTTTGGTTATCTGAAGCATTTATTAAGTTTATTTATTTAGCCTACCAGTATAGTGTGTCAGTGCAGTGAATCAGTATTTAAGGTTGGTGGTTGGTGGTCACCCAAGATCAGTTGATGGCCGACCGTTAGCAGGTGAACCCCCTGTCATTGCTGATCAACAGGCGTCATTCGTCCAGTCGTTTCTTGTTATTTTTCACGAAAGGCAGTCCGGGTTTGTACAACAGAGTGCTGGCTATCAGCAAGATTCTGGGGTCCCAACCGCATTTGGTGCGAATTTGCTGGTGGGCACAGCATATTGTCAAGTAGGAACGATGTTTCCCCGTATGCACATCCATTGCTTAAGCAAGAGGGAACATCTGGAGCAGCGACCAGGACAGTTTTGGGATGCATGTGCCCCCCTGTAAGTCCGGCAGGTTCAATGACAGGGCAGCCCCCAGGCGCACACAATGTGTTTGGGGTCACATAGAAATCTTTTTTCACTGAGCACAATACAGAGGCACACAACATCGTTGATGTTGCCTTCGTCGTGATGATTCTGAAGTTGTCACCTTTGCTTTTTGTGTATTTTTGGTCCCAATTGCCTTTGGAGGCTGCAGGCCGCCCCATCTTGCATGTGGGTCTGGGGCTTGGGGGTCGCAAGCGCTCTTGGGGAGCCCTTAGACTCTCGTTCCAGTGAAAGACATGTATGGCGATGGCATTGAGGACCCTTTCCTGATCATCTGTCGCTTCGCAGCTTTGTGCCACACGGGATCAGGGTCTGCATCAACATCTGGATCCCACAGCGAGGTAGCGCCCTGAGAATCCAGGGACTCCGAGAGGTCCCGGAGGACTGCGTGTCTGCCCAGCCCCCCCCACCCCCCACCCCGAATGTCTCTTAGCCCGTGGGCGAACTCAAGGCAACATTCAGTACTGGTTTGGAAGTGCTGCAGTGCAGCAGAACAGTTGCCAGCTATGACCGGTCGCCTGTGGGGCGTTCGGGAGCTGAGTATCCGTTGCTTCATGGCCCACCCCCCACCCTGCCCCGCCTTATGACCCACTCGCTTTGTGGACCATGGCAGGTTTCGTCCATTGAAGTGGTGGGACCGGTTCTGGGCATCAGCGTCAAGCGGGTGGTGCAACTAAAGCCGGACCTGATTCTGGCGTCGCTGAACGTGCCAGGCATGGAGAGAGTCGTGCCAAGGCTCCAGAGCACCGGTCTCCCTGTGGTGATCTACGACCCAGAGACCTGGCAGGACGTGCTGGACAACCTCCTCGACCTGGGGGATCGCCTGGGCATCGCCGACCGGGCTCAGGCGGTTGTGGCAGACGCTGAGGCTTCGGTGGAAGCTTTGCAGGCCGAAACTCAAGCCCTTCCGTGGCTGAAGCTCTGTGTGGAGTGGTGGCCTGACCCAGTGATCGTCCCCCACTCGCAGACATACGTGAACCACGTCTTGTCGTGGGTCAAGGTGGAGAACCCCTTCAGCACCCTTCCAGGCCGGTCCGGCAAGATCAGGTGTGGGGTCATGTGAGGCAGTGTCTGGTGCGGGGTTCGTACGGTGCGATGCAGTGCACAGTGCGGCATGCAGAGGTTGTGCACGGCAATGTGGTGCGGTGCATGATGTTGTGGTGTGGTGCAGTACGGTATGTTGTGCTGTGGTGTGGTGTGGTGTGGTATGGTGTGGTGTGGTGTGGTGTGGTGTGGTGTGGTGTGGTGTGGTGTGGTGTGGTGTGGTGTGGTGTGGTGTGGTGTGGTGTGGTGTGGTGTGGTGTGGTGTGGTGTGGTGTGGTGTGGTGTGGTGTGGTGTGGTGTGGTGTGCCGAAGGCACTGTTACAAGGAGGCAATGGCTGCGATGGTCTTGCATGTGGGAAAATGCAAGCCGGGAGGGCTGTGTGTCTAAATGCGTACAGTGTGTAGTGTGTTGTGCACTTGTGGCAGAGGATCGTCCCTCTCTCTCTGGCGCCGGGCAGTTGCTGTCCACGGCTGCCCTTGGACACCTTGCCCCTCTGCCTGATGGTGCTACAAAGTGTGCTGAGCGGCAGAAATCACCACTCGGCCTAGATTGTGTGCAACCAACATTTTACTGATTTTCGTGGCTCCATATCAAGAGCTAGATGTGTCCTCTAGCCGTGCTCCGCTGAGGAAAATACAACCTTCATTCCACCTTCACATTGGTCATACTATATGCCTCTGGTGCCCCAACATTGCCGAAATACAAGTGCAACAAAGTGTGCTGAGCGGCAGAAATCACCACTCGGCCTAGATTGTGTGCAACCAACATTTTTCTGATTTTCCTCGCTCCATATCATCAGCTAGATGTGTCCTCTAGCCGTGCTCCGCCGAGGAAAATACAACCTTCATTCGACCTTCACATTCGTCATAACATATCCCGGTGGTGCCCCAACATTGCCAAAATACAACTGCGACAGAGTGTGCTCAGCGGCAAGAATCACCACTCGGCCCAGATTGTGTGCAACCAACATTGTTCCAATTTCCGTGAATCCATATCAATGGCTAGATGTGTCCTCTAGCCGTGCTCCGCTGAGGAAAATACAACCTTCATTCCGCCTTCACATTGGTCACACCGAATGCCTCTGGTGCCCTAGCATTGCCGAAATACAAGTGCAACAAAGTGTGCTGAGCGGCAGAAATCACCACTCGGCCTAGATTGTGTGCAACCAACATTTTTCTGATTTTCGTGGCTCCATATCAAGAGCTAGATGTGTCCTCTAGCCGTGCTCCGCCGAGGAAAATACAACCTTCATTCCACCTTCACATTCGTCATACCATATCCCGGTGGTGCCCCAACATTGCCGAAATACAAGTGCGACAAAGTGTGCTCAGCGTCAGAAATCACCACTCGGCCTAGATTGTGTGCAAACAACATTTTTCTGATTTTTGTGAATCCATATCAATGGCTAGATGTGTCCTCTAGCCGTGCTCTGCTGAGGAAAATACAACCTTCATTCCACCTTCACATTGGTCAGACTATATGCCTCTGGTGCCAGAACATTGCCGAAATACAAGTGCAACAAAGTGTGCTGAGCGGCAGAAATCACCACTCGGCCTAGATTGTGTGCAAACAACATTTTTCTGATTTTTGTGAATCCATATCAATGGCTAGATGTGTCCTCTAGCCGTGCTCCGCTGAGGAAAATACAACCTTCATTCCACCTTCACATTGGTCATACTATATGCCTCTGGTGCCCCAACATTGCCGAAATACAAGTGCAACAAAGTGTGTTGAGCGGCAGAAATCACCACTCGGCCTAGATTGTGTGCAACCAACATTTTTCTGATTTTGGTGCCTCCATATCAAGAGCTAGATGTGTCCTCTAGCCGTGCTCCGCCGAGGAAAATACAACCTTCATTCCCCCTTCACATTCGTCATACCATATCCCGGTGGTGCCCCAACATTGCCGAAATACAACCGCGACAAAGTGTGCTCGGCGGCAGAAATCACCACTCGGCCTAGATTGTGTGCAAACAACATTTTTCTGATTTTTGTGAATCCATATCAATGGCTAGATGTGTCCTCTAGCCGTGCTCCGCCGAGGAAAATACAACCTTCATTCCACCTCGACATTGGTCATACTATATGCCTCTGGTGCCCCAACATTGCCGAAATACAAGTGCAACAAAGTGTGTTGAGCGGCAGAAATCACCACTCGGCCTAGATTGTGTGCAACCAACATTTTTCTGATTTTGGTGCCTCCATATCAAGAGCTAGATGTGTCCTCTAGCCGTGCTCCGCCGAGGAAAATACAACCTTCATTCCACCTTCTCATTCGTCATACCATATCCCGGTGGTGCCCCAACATTGCCAAAATACAAGTGCGACAAAATGTGCTTAGCGGCAGAAATCACCACTCGGCCTAGATTGTGTGCAACCAACATTGTTCTAATTTCCGTGAATCCATATCAATGGCTAGATGTGTCCTCTAGCCGTGCTCCGCTGAGGAAAATACAACCTTCGTTCCGCCTTCACATTGGTCACACCGAATGCCTCTGGTGCCCTAGCATTGCCGAAATACAAGTGCAACAAAGTGTGCTCAGCGGCAGAAATCACCACTCGGCCTAGATTGTGTGCAAACAACATTTTTCTGATTTTCGTGAATCCATATCAAGAGCTAGATGTGTCCTCTAGCCGTGCTCCGCCGAGGAAAATACAACCTTCATTCCACCTTCACATTCGTCATACCATACCCGGCAGTGCCCCAACATTGCCGAAATACGAGTGCGACAAAGTGTGCTCAGCGGCAGAAATCACCACTCGGCCTAGATTGTGTGCAAACAACATTTTTCTGATTTTTGTGAATCCATATCAATGGCTAGATGTGTCCTCTAGCCGTGCTCTGCTGAGGAAAACAGAATCTTCATTCCACCTTCACATTGGTCATACTATATGCCTCTGGTGCCCCAACATTGCCGAAATACAAGTGCAACAAAGTGTGTTGAGCGGCAGAAATCACCACTCGGCCTAGATTGTGTGCAACCAAAATTTTTCTGATTTTCGTGGCTCCATATCAAGAGCTAGATGTGTCCTCTAGCCGTGCTCCGCCGAGGAAAATACAACCTTCATTCCACCTTCTCATTCGTCATACCATATCCCGGTGGTGCCCCAACATTGCCAAAATACAAGTGCGACAAAGTGTGCTCAGTGGCAGAAATCACCACTCGGCCTAGATTGTGTGCAGCCAACATTGTTCTAATTTTCGTGCCTCCATATCAAGAGCTAGATGTCACCTCTAGCCGTGCTCCGCCGAGGAAAATACAACCTTCATTCCACCTTCACATTCGTCATACCGTATCCCGGTGGTGCCCCAACATTGCCGAAATACAAGTGCAACAAAGTGTGCTCAGCGGCAGAAATCACCACTCGGCCTAGATTGTGTGCAAACAACATTTTTCTGATTTTTGTGAATCCATATCAATGGCTAGATGTGTCCTCTAGCCGTGCTCCGCTGAGGAAAATACAACCTTCATTCCACCTTCACATTGGTCATACTATATGCCTCTGGTGCCCCAACATTGTTGAAATACAAGTGCAACAAAGTGTGATGAGCGGCAGAAATCACCACTCGGCCTAGATTGTGTGCAACCAACATTTTTCTGATTTTCGTGGCTCCATATCAAGAGCTAGATGTGTCCTCTAGCCGTGCTCCGCCGAGGAAAATACAACCTTCATTCCACCTTCACATTCGTCATACCATATCCCGGTGGTGCCCCAACATTGCCAAAATACAAGTGCGACAAAATGTGCTCAGCGGCAGAAATCACCACTCGTCCTAGATTGTGTGCAACCAACATTGTACTAATTTCCGTGGATCCATATCAATGGCTAGATGTGTCGTCTAGCCGTGGTCCGCTGAGGAAAATACAACCTTCATTCCGCCTTCACATTGGTCACATCGAATGCCTCTTGTGCCCCAGCATTGCCGAAATACAAGTGCAACAAAGTGTGCTCAGCGGCAGAAATCACCACTCGGCCTAGATTGTGTGCAACCAACATTTTTCTGATTTTCGTGGCTCCATATCAAGAGCTAGATGTGTCCTCTAGCCGTGCTCCGCTGAGGAAAATACAACCTTCATTCCACCTTCACATTCGTCATACCATATCCCGGCAGTGCCCCAACATTGCCGGAATACGAGTGCGACAAAGTGTGCTCAGCGGCAGAAATCACCACTTGGCCTAGATTGTGTGCAAACAACATTTTTCTGACTTTTGTGAATCCATATCAAGAGCTAGATGTGTCCTCTAGCCGTGCTCTGCTGAGGAAAACAGAACCTTCATTCCACCTTCACATTGGTCATACTATATGCCTCTGGTGCCCCAACATTGCCGAAATACAAGTGCAACAAAGTGTGTTGAGCGGCGGAAATCAGCACTCGGCCTAGATTGTGTGCAACCAACATTTTTCTGATTTTCGTGGCTCCATATCAAGAGCTAGATGTGTCCTCTAGCCGTGCTCCGCCGAGGAAAATACAACCTTCATTCCACCTTCTCATTGGTCATACTATATCCCGGTGGTGCCCCAACATTGCCAAAATACAAGTGCGACAAAGTGTGCTCAGCGGCAGAAATCACCACTCGGCGTAGATTGTGTGCAGCCAACATTGTTCTAATTTCCGTGCATCCATATCAATGGCTAGATGTGTCCTCTAGCCGTGCTCCGCTGAGAAAAATACAACCTTCATTCCGCCTTCACATTGGTCACACCGAATGCCTCTGGTGCCCCAGCATTGCCGAAATACAAGTGCAACAAAGTGTGCTCAGTGGCAGAAATCACCACTCGGCCTAGATTGTGTGCAACCAACATTGTTCTAATTTTCGTGGCTCCATATCATTGGCTAGATGTGTCCTCTAGCCGTGCTCCGCCGAGGAAAATACAACCTTCATTCCACCTTCACATTCGTCATACCATATCCCGGTGGTGCCCCAACATTGCCGAAATACAAGTGCAACAAAGTGTGCTCAGCGGCAGAAATCACCACTCGGCCTAGATTGTGTGCAACCAACATTGTTCTGATTTTTGTGAATCCATATCAATGGCTAGATGTGTCCTCTAGCCGTGCTCCACTGAGGAAAATACAACCTTCATTCCACCTTCACATTGGTCATACTATATGCCTCTGGTGCCCCAACATTGTTGAAATACAAGTGCAACAAAGTGTGATGAGCGGCAGAAATCACCACTCGGCCTAGATTGTGTGCAGCCAACATTTTTCTGATTTTCGTGGCTCCATATCAAGAGCTAGATGTGTCCTCTAGCCGTGCTCCGCTGAGGAAAATACAACCTTCATTCGACCTTCACATTCGTCATACCATATCCCGGTGGTGCCCCAACATTGCCAAAATACAAGTGTGACAAAATGTGCTCAGCGGCAGAAATCACCACTCGGCCTAGATTGTGTGCAACCAACATTGTACTAATTTCCGTGAATCCATATCAATGGCTAGATGTGTCCTCTAGCCGTGCTCCGCTGAGGAAAATACAACCTTCATTCGACCTTCACATTCGTCATACCATACCCGGCAGTGCCCCAACATTGCCGAAATACAAGTGCAACAAAGTGTGCTCAGCGGCAGAAATCACCACTCGGCCTAGATTGTGTGCAACCAACATTTTTCTGATTTTCGTGGCTCCATATCAATGGCTAGATGTGTCCTCTAGCCGTGCTCCGCCGAGGAAAATACAACCTTCATTCGACCTTCACATTCGTCATACCATATCCCGGTGGTGCCCCAACATTGCCGAAATACAAGTGCAACAAAGTGTGCTCAGCGGCAGAAATCACCACTCGGCCTAGATTGTGTGCAACCAACATTTTTCTGATTTTCGTGGCTCCATATCAATGGCTAGATGTGTCCTCTAGCCGTGCTCCGCCGAGGAAAATACAACCTTCATTCCACCTTCACATTTGTCATACCATATCCCGGTGGTGCCCCAACATTGCCAAAATACAAGTGTGACAAAGTGTGCTCAGCGGCAGAAATCACCACTCGGCCTAGATTGTGTGCAACCAACATTTTTCTGACTTTTGTGAATCCATATCAATGGCTAGATGTGTCCTCTAGCCATGCTCTGCTGAGGAAAATACAACCATCATTCCACCTTCACATTGGTCATACTATATGCCTCTGGTGCCCCAACATTGCCGAAATACAAGTGCAACAAAGTGTGCTGAGCGGCAGAAATCACCACTCGGCCTAGATTGTGTGCAACCAACATTTTTCTGATTTTCGTGGCTCCATATCAAGAGCTAGATGTGTCCTCTAGCCGTGCTCCGCCGAGGAAAATACAACCTTCATTCCACCTTCACATTCGTCATACCATATCCCGGTGGTGCCCCAACATTGCCGAAATACAACTGCGACAAAGTGTGTTGAGCGTCAGAAATCACCACTCGGCCTAGATTGTGTGCAAACAAGGTTTTTCTGATTTTTGTGAATCCATATCAATGGCTAGATGTGTCCTCTAGCCGTGCTCCGCTGAGGAAAATACAACCTTCATTCCGTCATCACATTGGTCATATACTATATGCCTCTGGTGCCCCAACATTGCCAAAATACAAGTGCAACAAAGTGTGCTGAGCGGCAGAAATCACCACTCGGCCTAGATTGTGTGCAAACAACATTTTTCTGATTTTCGTGCCTCCATATCAAGAGCTAGATGTGTCCTCTAGCCGTGCTCCGCCGAGGAAAATACAACCTTCATTCCACCTTCTCATTCGTCATACCATATCCCGGTGGTGCCCCACCATTGCCGAAATACAAGTGCAACAAAATGTGCTCAGCGGCAGAAATCACCACTCGGCCTAGATTGTGTGCAACCAACATTGTTCTAATTTCCGTGAATCCATATCAATGGCTAGATGTGTCCTCTAGCCGTGCTCCGCTGAGGAAAATACAACCTTCATTCCGCCTTCACATTGGTCACACCGAATGCCTCTGGTGCCCTGGCATTGCCGAAATACAAGTGCAACAAAGTGTGCTCAGCGGCAGAAATCACCACTCGGCCTAGATTGTGTGCAACCAACATTTTTCTGATTTTCCTGCCTCCATATCAAGAGCTACATGTGTCCTCTAGCCGTGCTCCGCCGAGGAAAATACAACCTTCATTCCACCTTCACATTCGTCATACCATATCCCGGCAGTGCCCCAACATTGCCGAAATACGAGTGCGACAAAGTGTGCTCAGCGTCAGAAATCACTACTCGGCCTAGATTGTGTGCAACCAACATTTTTCTGATTTTTGTGAATCCATATCAATGGCTAGATGTGTCCTCTAGCCGTGCTCTGCTGAGGAAAATACAACCTTCATTCCACCTTCACATTGGTCATACTATATGCCTCCGGTGCCCCAACATTGCCGAAATACAAGTGCAACAAAGTGTGCTAAGCGGCAGAAATCACCACTCGGCCTAGATTGTGTGCAACCAACATTTTTCTGATTTTCCTGGCTCCATATCAAGAGCTAGATGTGTCCTCTAGCCGTGCTCCGCTGAGGAAAATACAACCTTCATTCCACCTTCACATTTGTCATACCATATCCCGGTGGTGCCCCAACATTGCCGAAATACAACTGCAACAAAGTTTGCTCAGCGGCAGAAATCACCACTCGGCCTAGATTGTGTGCAAACAACATTTTTCTGATTTTTGTGAATCCATATCAATGGCTAGATGTGTCCTCTAGCCGTGGTCCAGTGAGGAAAATACAACCTTCATTCCGCCTTCACATTGGTCATACTATATGCCTCTGGTGCCCCAACATTGCCGAAATACAAGTGCAACAAAGTGTGCTGAGCGGCAGAAATCACCACTCGGCCTAGATTGTGTGCAACCAACATTTTTCTGATTTTCGTGCCTCCATATCAAGAGCTAGATGTGTCCTCTAGCCGTGCTCCGCCGAGGAAAATACAACCTTCATTCCACCTTCACATTCGTCATACCATATCCCGGTGGTGCCCCAACATTGCCGAAATGCAAGTGCGACAAAATGTGCTGAGCGGCAGAAATCACCACTCGGCCTAGATTGTGTGCAACCAACATTGTTCTAATTTCCGTGAATCCATATCAATGGCTAGATGTGTCCTCTAGCCGTGCTCCGCTGAGGAAAATACAACCTTCATTCCGCCTTCACATTGGTCACACCGAATGCCTCCGGTGCCCCAGCATTGCCGAAATACAAGTGCAACAAAGTGTGTTGAGCGGCAGAAATCACCACTCGACCTAGATTGTGTGCAACCAACATTTTTCTGATTTTCGTGGCTCCATATCAAGAGCTAGATGTGTCCTCTAGCCGTGCTCCGCCGAGGAAAATACAACCTTCGTTCCACCTTCACATTGGTCATACTATATCCCGGTGGTGCCCCAACATTGCCGAAATACAAGTGCAACAAAGTGTGCTAAGCGGCAGAAATCACCACTCGGCCTAGGTTGTGTGCAAACAACATTTTTCTGAATTTTGTGAATCCATATCAATGGCTAGATGTGTCCTCTAGCCGTGCTCTGCTGAGGAAAATACAACCTTCATTCCGCCTTCACATTGGTCACACCGAATGCCTCTGGTGCCCCAACATTGTTGAAATACAAGTGCAACAAAGTGTGCTGAGCGGCAGAAATCACCACTCGGCCTAGATTGTGTGCAACCAACATTTTTCTGATTTTCGTGGCTCCATATCAAGAGCTAGATGTGTCCTCTAGCCGTGCTCCGCCGAGGAAAATACAACCTTCATTCCACCTTCACATTCGTCATACCATATCCCGGTGGTGCCCCAACATTGCCGAAATACGAGTGCGACAAAGTGTGCTCAGCGGCAGAAATCACCACTCGGCCTAGATTGTGTGCAACCAACATTGTACTAATTTCCGTGAATCCATATCAATGGCTAGATGTGTCCTCTAGCCGTGCTCTGCTGAGGAAAACAGAATCTTCATTCCGCCTTCACATTGGTCACAGCGAATGCCTCTGGTGCCCCAGCATTGCCGAAATACAAGTGCAACAAAGTGTGCTCAGCGGCAGAAATCACCACTCGACCTAGATTCTGTGCCACCAACATTTTTCTGATTTTCGTGGCTCCATATCAAGAGCTAGATGTGTCCTCTAGCCGTGCTCCGCTGAGGAAAATACAACCTTCATTCCACCTTCACATTCGTCATACCATATCCCGGTGGTGCCCCAACATTGCCGAAATACAAGTGCGACAAAGTGTGCTCAGCGGCAGAAATCACCACTCGGCCTAGATTGTGTGCAACCCACATTGTTCTAATTTCCGTGAATCCCTATCAATGGCTAGATGTGTCCTCTAGCCGTGCTCCGCTGAGGAAAATACAACCTTCATTCCACCTTCACATTGGTCATACTAAATGCCTCTGGTGCCCCAACATTGCCGAAATACAAGTGCAACAAAGTGTGCTGAGCGGCAGAAATCACCACTCGGCCTAGATTGTGTGCAAACAACATTTTTCTGATTTTTGTGAATCCATATCAATGGCTAGATGTGTCCTCTAGCCGTGCTCTGCTGTGGAAAATACAACCTTCATTCCACCTTCACATTGGTCAGACTATATGCCTCTGGTGCCAGAACATTGCCGAAATACAAGTGCAACAAAGTGTGCTGAGCGGCAGAAATCACCACTCGGCCTAGATTGTGTGCAACCAACATTTTTCTGATTTTCCTGGCTCCATATCAAGAGCTAGATGTGTCCTCTAGCCGTGCTCCGCCGAGGAAAATACAACCTTCATTCGACCTTCACATTCGTCATACCATATCCCGGTGGTGCCCCAACATTGCCGAAATACAAGTGCGACAAAGTGTGCTCAGCGGCAGAAATCACCACTCGGCCTAGATTGTGTGCAACCCACATTGTTCTAATTTCCGTGAATCCCTATCAATGGCTAGATGTGTCCTCTAGCCGTGCTCCGCTGAGGAAAATACAACCTTCATTCCACCTTCACATTGGTCATACTAAATGCCTCTGGTGCCCCAACATTGCCGAAATACAAGTGCAACAAAGTGTGCTGAGCGGCAGAAATCACCACTCGGCCTAGGTTGTGTGCAAACAACATTGTTCTAATTTCCGTGAATCCATATCATCAGCTAGATGTGTCCTCTAGCCGTGCTCTGCTGAGGAAAATACAACCTTCATTCCGCCTTCACATTGGTCACACTGAATGCCTCTGGTGCCCCAACATTGCCGAAATACAAGTGCAACAAAGTGTGCTGAGCGGCAGAAATCACCACTCGGCCTAGATTGTGTGCAACCAACATTTTTCTGATTTTCGTGGCTCCATATCAAGAGCTAGATGTGTCCTCTAGCCGTGCTCCGCCGAGGAAAATACAACCTTCATTCCACCTTCTCATTCGTCATACCATATCCAGGTGGTGCCCCAACATTGCCGAAATACAAGTGTGACAAAGTGTGCTCAGCGGCAGAAATCACCACTTGGCCTAGATTGTGTGCAAACAACATTTTTCTGATTTTCGTGAATCCATATCAATGGCTAGATGTGTCCTCTAGCCGTGCTCCGCTGAGGAAAACAGAACCTTCATTCCACCTTCACATTGGTCATACTATATGCCTCTCCTGCCCCAACATTGCCGAAATACAAGTGCGACAAAGTG
The DNA here is from genome assembly GCA_964036045.1 of Eutreptiella sp. 'Long Island Sound 2002'. Classification (NCBI taxonomy): domain Eukaryota; phylum Euglenozoa; class Euglenophyceae; order Eutreptiales; family Eutreptiaceae; genus Eutreptiella; species Eutreptiella sp. 'Long Island Sound 2002'. Next base: position 26,853,242 of record OZ038401.1, on the reverse strand, counting down.
TGCTGAGCGTCAGAAATCACCACTCGGCCTAGATTGCGTGCAACCAACATTGTTCTAATTTCCGTGAATCCATATCATTCGCTAGATGTGTCCTCTAGCCGTGCACCGCTGAGGAAAATACAACCTTCATTCCGCCTTCACATTGGTCATACTATATGCCTCTGGTGCCCCAACATTGCCGAAATACAAGTGCAACAAAGTGTGCTGAGCGGCAGAAATCACCACTCGGCCTAGATTGTGTGCAACCAACATTTTTCTGATGTTTGTGAATCCATATCAAGAGCTAGATGTGTCCTCTAGCCGTGCTCCGCTGAGGAAAATACAACCTTCATTCCGCCTTCACATTGGTCATACTATATGCCTTTGGTGCCCCAACATTGCCGAAATACGAGTGCAACAAAATGTGCTCGGCGGCAGAAATCACCACTCGGCCTAGATTGTGTGCAAACAACATTTTTCTGATTTTCGTGGCTCCATATCAAGACCTAGATGTGTCCTCTAGCCGTGCTCCGCTGAGGAAAATACAACCTTCATTCCACCTTCACATTCGTCATACCATATCCCGGTGGTGCCCCAACATTGCCGAAATACAAGTGCGACAAAGTGTGCTCAGCGGCAGAAATCACCACTCGGCCTAGATTGTGTGCAACCAACATTGTTCTAATTTCCGTGAATCCATATCAATGGCTAGATGTGTCCTCTAGCCGTGCTCCGCTGAGGAAAATACAACCTTCATTCCACCTTCGCATTGGTCATACTATATGCCTCTGGTGCCCCAACATTGCCGAAATGCAAGTGCAACAAAGTGTGCTGAGCGGCAGAAATCACCACTCGGCCTAGATTGTGTGCAAACAACATTTTTCTGATTTTCGTGGCTCCATATCAAGAGCTAGATGTGTCCTCTAGCCGTGCTCCGCTGAGGAAAATACAACCTTCATTCCGACTTCACATTGGTCATACTATATGCCAGTGGTGCCCCAACATTGCCGAAATACGAGTGCAACAAAGTGTGCTGAGCCGCAGAAATCACCACTCGGCCTAGATTGTGAGTAACCAACATTTTTCTGATGTTTGTGAATCCATATCATCAGCTAGATGTGTCCTCTAGCCGTGCGTCGCTGAGGAAAATACAACGTTCATTCCACCTTCACATTGATCATACTATATGCCTGTGGCGCTCCCAGCAGTGTGGCATTGTACCAGTGTAGTGCAAGAGTTTCACTGCCCATTGCTCCCGAGCAATGCGGCAGTGTACTAAAGGTTTCCTGCTGCCCACTACTCCCACCACTAAGGCAGTGTGCAAGTGTGCAGAATGAGTACCACAGCCCAATGCTTGCCAGCAGTGAGGTAGTGTACAGAAGGAGTCCCACTGCCCACTACTCCACAGCAGTGCGGCGGCCTACCGAAGGAGTCCCGCTGCCCACTGCTCCCCAGCAGTGAGGCAGTGTACTGAGAGAGTCACTCTGCCCACTGCTCGTTGCAATGGGCTGAAGGAGTCCTACTGCCCACTACTCCCCACCTGTGTGGCAGTGTACTGAAGGAGTCCCACTGCCACTGCCCCCGGGCAGTGTGGCAGTTGAACGGAAGGATCTGCACTATCCGATGCCTGGCACAGTGCGGCAGTGGGCAATGGGTCTCCTTCAGTACATTGCCATATTGCTGGGAAGTAGTGGGCAGTGGAGCTCCTTCTGCACACCGCCACACTGCTATGGAGCAATGGGCACCGGGACTCCTTCGGTTGACGGCCACGCTGCTGGGAGCAGTGGACAGCTCGTGCAATGCACCGCCACACTGATGTGGAGCAGTGGGTAGTTGGACTCTTTTTGCACACTGCCACACTGCCACACTATTAGGCCACACTGTTAGGGAGTAGTGGGCAGTTGGACTCCTTCAATAGACTTGCCATATTGCCAGGGAGCAGTGGGTAGAGTAACTCCTTCACTACATCACCACACTGTTGGGGAATAGTGGGCAGAGTGACTCTCGCAGTGCACAGCCACACTGATGGGGAGCAAGGGAGCAGTGGGCAGCAACACTCGTTCAGTAGATTGCCACAATGCTGGGGGAGCAGTGGGCCGTGGTACTCCTTCTGCACACTGCCTCACTGCCGGGGAGTAGTGGGCAGCGGGAAACCTTTAGTACACAGCCACCTTGGTGGGGGGCAGTGTGACTGTTTATGTACACCGCCTCACTGCTAGGGAGCAGTAGGCAGCGGGACTCCTTCAGTTTGCTGCCACACTATTGGGGAGCAGTGAGAGGCGGAACCCTTTCAATACACTGCCACACTGATGGGGAGCAGTGGACAGTGGAGCTCCTTCTACAAGGCCGCGCCGCGTTTTGGTCAAGTGGTTTAGGGGGCAGCCCCCCTTTTGAAATTTTAAGGAGCAAATGGTGCCCAATCCCAAACTTGTGTGTGCCCAAACCTAAACCACCACAAATGCACTCGCCGCAGGGCAATGAGAGTAGGCACCTAGGACAACACCACTCTATATCAGTTGGTTGCTCCCCGACATAGCAAGTCACTAGTCGCTGAGAAGCATCGGCCGCTTACCGCGATGCAACACCGCAAGATTCAAAGAGGTGCTTTTGAGGCCAACATTGATGGGCATTTTTGCTACTGCCTTGTGAAGAGTGCAATTGAGCGCACAATTGACCGAGGGGGGAACGGTGGTCCACACGAACCATGATGCCATTTGGGAGCTCACCTGTGGTATGTTCCAAAAGCCAATAATTGTCCACAAAGAGCAATTCAAAAGCGCCCCGTGCTTCGACTCCAGCCCTATTACGGGCATGATGAAGTGTGTGACCGATTCAATGCTTTTTCCCCCAGCTATTGCCAAAGCACCTGTGCCTAACGTTTCTCGGAAATACAACAGACCATTGGCAAAGTTGCCGTGCGCGGTGACACGTGTCAATGCGGAAGGGCGTAGCACACCTATCCAAGCCATGAACAATTTGCACTTGGTGTTGGCTAGTGAGGAATGCGACGATTTTCGGTGTGGGGGGGACTGGGCATTCGTTAGTGATGGGGAGGCATTCATTAGTGATGGGGGGTGGGACCACAATCCCGCAGTGGGGAGGTGCAGTAGGCTCTCACCTTTGATCATGTGGACCGCAGGTGTACCTTCACTCAAGGCGGTCCTTAAGGAACCAGTTTTTTTTTTGTTCAGGACTGCCCTTAAGGACCGCCCCAAGGGACCACCAACTGCCAACTCCCACCAACCGCCAACCTCCACCCACCAAACGCCACCAACCGCCGCCAACCGCTAGCGGTAACCAACCGCCAACCACCAACCACTACCATCCGCCACCAACAACCAATCACCAACCACCAACTGCCGCCAACCACCACCAACCGCCACCAACCGCTAGTTGCCAACTGCCAACTGCCAATCACCGCGAACCGCCAACCGCCAACCGCCAACCGCCATCCGCCACCAACCATGGTGGAACACATGGAGTGCGCATGGGCTTTTTTGGGAAAAGTGTATTACGGAACACTTTTTTTTCCGTTAAGCACCGCCGTGCCTTCACTATGTCGGAGGAATGAGGCAGAGCGCCTGAATGTCGCTGAGACTGGTGCAATGCAAAAGCCCTTGCTGCATGAGGCCGTATTGCTTGTAGAGGACAATACCCTCCCCCTCCAAGAAGCATTGGCCACCCATCGGAGGCGATTTCATTGTTCTTGCTGCGTCGATTGCAGGAGGCCAATATGCAAAATATTCGTAGCTTTGTGTCTAACCCCGGGGTGTGGACACTTATGATCATGAGTTTCGTTTCATGTGTAGAGTGGCACTTGATGGGAAGAGGGAGACACCCCTCTAGAAACCCGGGCCTGCATTGTTTGTGTGTTGAGACACAAGCAATGCCATGGTTGTTCGGATGGGCAATATGGTTTCCATCTCCGCAGGAACCTTATTGGGCTAAGCTGAAAATGGGTAGGTTGTACACGCTAGATGACTATCCGTACCCCCCTTTTTTCAGGTGTTGTGGTTGCAGGGTGTCCTTGGTTTTTGAGATGATCCCGCTGTCCAATCGGGTGGGCAGTTCTTGACAAATGAGCAATTATTCGGGAAAAATGTGTGGAGGATTTGCAAGTTGTGAAGGTTGCACCCCCTTCCATACTGTGCAAACGGTTGTGGGAGAAACACAACTACCCAGAGGTAGAAGAGATCCGTGCTATTGCGGTAGCATTGGTGATGCGGCAAGTGTGCGTGTTGTGCGGGACTGGTTGCCACCCGCCGCTTGCGGCAATTTGCAAAAGCCGAGGAGCACTTGAAATGGCGTTGTGGTATGGTTACTCCCGGAGCGAAGGGTGAGGTGGAATGTTTGCTCCGGCAAGCACATGGTTGTTTGGGTCTAATGGGCAATAAAGTGTTGCAAATTTGAAGCTGATGCTGCCTTATTTGGACTTGAGTGCCTCGGACCATAAGGCTGGGCTCACGCCAAGGGTGTATAACCACGCCGATTCCCTTCATACGTTTATGGGTCTGCCTACGGACATTGCATCCGTGCTACCTCCTTTTCTACTTCCAACTCTAACTCGGACTCAAGCTCCAACTCAGACTCTAGCTCCTCCTCCGACTCTACCTCTAACTCTGAGTTTGACCCTGACTCTAACTCTACCTGTGACTCTAACTCTTCGTAGGCCATGTTATTCTCATGAAATGCCTTGGTGAGCGCTACACACATGTGTAGCCAAAATTGACTGGGGACCAAGTGTCCTTAAACACAAATACCACTGCCATTTGAAGCACGAAGGTCCCGAGGTTGGTTTTGGGGGGTTCCGTCAATTGAGCTTTTTTTTAGGGGGGGGTCTAGCCGGGGGGCTGTATTGAACCCCCCCCCCCCCATTGAAAGCCCGCCCACCCTTGGTTGTCCTTGTTGGGGTGACGGTACCACGTGATGTCTATGCAGACATCAGTGGCCGGGAGGGCCAAGTCAGGCCCGGGCCAAGTCAGGCCCTCGCGCCTTCCCCGAGTGCACTTGGAGTAGGTGCCGGGGCTGTACATAGTCCCCCAACACCTGGGCTGGGGCGTGGGGAAGGAGGCGTAGATACGCCTTGAAAACCCGCTGCCGGGTCGTCCTAGATGCAGTATGTGTGTCCCTAGAGGTACTCCCGGTTTTGGCACAAGGACGCCAGGGTCTCACAGGGATGAGTAATAGCCTATTGGCCAAGGGCACTTCACTGATGTGCCTTGGGCCGCCTCAGGTACGCCGTTGTACTTCCCTCCACCCCTTGGGGGTGCGTCGGAGGTTCCTTGTGGATTAGGCGTGCCCTTGGCCCCGGACCTTGGGGTCCTTGAGGCACTGCATCTTCGGGCCTCCCCGAGTGCCACCAAGGACCACTTGAGGGGCCCCTCCACCGATGGCTTGCACGTGCCGTAGGAAACAGCGCATTGAGGGTGTTGAAAGCCCATTGGGGGGGCACAGTGGGCCGCGCCTGCTCTAGCGGGCGCTGGCGGAGGCGGTATGACCGCTACATGTGCACCCGGACCTTGCCACGGTCTAGCGCCCAGTCATACATGACCCGCTGCAATCGGCAAAGTTAAACCTCCGGGACTTCCTTCAAGGCAAGTGATAGACTGCACGTCCGTCGCGCTGCTGGCGGACACAAATTCGGCGGCGCGGCCGGAGGACCAAAGTAGACGCCGGAGGGAGGACGTCGGCTATCGCACCTTCCTTCGGGCTTTCAACCTCCGAGACCTCGTCGACATGCATGCCACCCCCCCTGGCACTTACTCATGCTTCGAGGGGTATGACGGCCGCATCAACACGGTGGCCCACCACGCTACGACCAGCCTAGTGCCCTAGCGCCACATGTCCGCCCACCACTGGACATACACGTCCAGGCCCACTTGGGATTTTTTTTTTTTGGCGGGGAGTGCACCACCAGCACATGGTGCTTTCTCCACAGTGTGAGGACTTCTATGAGCACGGTATTTCTGTTGCCTTGGTCCCACAAAAGGGTGGCCCAGGTGGCGATGCCCTCGGGAAAGTAGATGTCAATGTCCGTGCCCGCTTGCCCTGCACCTACGTGCACATGGCAGGTATGGTGTGGTGTGGTGTGGTGTGTGGTGTGGTGTTGTAGAATGTGGTGTAGTGCAGTACAGTGCGGTGCGGTGTGCTGCATGCACTGCTTGCAGGCAACATGGTGCAGTGCGGTGCACTATTGTGGTGTGGTGTGTGCGGCGTGTAGGGTGATGCGGTGTGGTGCCGTGCGGTGCGGCATGTTGTGGTGCGGTGCGTGCAGTGATTGCAGTGCGATGTGGTGCAGTGTGGTAGAATGTGGTGTGCTGTCCTGCAGCGCTTGCAGTGCAGTGAAATAACGTGCAGTAGGTTATGGGTATGTGCGGTCATGCAGTGCGTTGTAGTGAGTTACAGGGCTCTCACCATTGATGTTGGACCGTCCTCGGGAGTCCAAAATCCGGTCAATTTCAAGGTATGTGCGGGCTATGAGTATTGCGTATCTCTCTGCAGCATCGATGACGTTGTCGCCAGCGATCCTGATCTGTACGCCATCAGCTGGTGTGGCACGAAGTGGGAGGATTACAACACGGAGTCCGTCTTCAACCGTTACTCCCACACGGGCGCTCGGTTCCTCAACGATAAGCAGCGGGTGTTCAAGCTGTGGGAGGGTGTGATCGGCCACCCGAGTCTCAGGCTACTCGACGGGGCCAAACGCGTTCTGAAGCAGCGTCGATTGCTGCGCATTTGACGGGACGACATCCGCCCCCCGTTTTGTGAAGCAGATGCGGAAAGTTTCTATGACTCCCTTTGAAAGAGGCCAGTGGACAAATCTTGGTTCGTGCGACTGTGTCAGGGCCCCTGGTGATCTTAGCCCGAGGTCATGCGCAATTTCCAGACCACATTTGTCCACATGCGATGTGCTCCAGCGGCCGATATGCTCGCCACCGCTGTCACTATGACGCCTCATAGCAGCTCATCGTTGACCACCGTCTGGTACAGAAGCTCGCTGCACACGATACACGTGGTGCGCCAGGTCACCTGAATCATGGATCACTTGCTGGCGAATCGCAACGCACCCCGGCCCGATAATACCGAGTACCCAGGTTTCCGCAAAGTGTTCCAGAGGCATGATGTTCCGGCGGCATATTGTTTAGGGGCACAGTGTTCGGGCGGACAGGGGCCCAGGGGGGCATATTGTTGAGCGCACAATGGTCCAGGGACACAGTGTTTCGGTCACGGGTTAGGACTTGAAAGCTCTGTGGTGCGCATTCACGAGGTTCCCCCTTGCAATTGCTCGCTGCCAAAGTGGCGGTAGCCGCATGGACGCTACAGTGTCCCATCTCGCCATCTTGCACATGACCCGGATGCATGGCCTCTATCACAAGCAAATGGTACACCAAACTCCTCACGACGCCACAGGTGCAAGGGGCTGCACTGACTGCATGCGTTACTGCGGACATCTATGTCTCCATTAGCAAGGCATTTTTCTTTGAGGGGTCCCGATCCTTCCCCCGTTTTCAACTGCTAACCGCAGGTGAAGGTCGCAGGACAATGAAAAAGAAGATCCAAAGTCCCTGGTAGGATTGAGTAGTTCACCCTCAACCTACGATGGAGGGCCCCATCCACCTTCAAGACTACGGTGCGCATCGCTACATATGGACATATCTGACCCAAGTGTATATACCTGCTTTGTGTCTGATGCCGTTGTAGATCGCCCCAAAAGAATCCTTGCCCTGCATGGTACCATGCAGCAGGGATCCAGCTGGAACACCCCACGTACTTCCCCGTCCTGCTTTTTCATTTGTATCCACTCCTCCGCCCCAAGACCAGCCTTGGGATAACTGGTAACCACCTTGGCCACACCCCAGAAGGCCCTGGGTTCCTTCTCAGGCACCAAAAATAAGAGGAAAGCAAGCAAGAAAGAAAACCAGCTGGTGTCAATTGTGTGCCACCGGCTGATGCGGTTCCAGATGGACCGCTGGGTTTCAAACAGGGGTCAGCTTTGTGGAGGTTGCGTCCATGTTACATATGCTTCAGTAATTTGCACTTTCTGTACATGCAAAAGTGTATTTTGCTTCCATGCATATTGCTTGTGTTGCATTTAGCGCTGAGCCCCCAAAAGAAAGGGAGGGCACAGGAGCACACGATTGCACGTGTGTGTCATGGATCCGCCAATCATCATGATTGCATACAAAAGTGCTGATTTGCTTGGCAGTTTAAAAGTTGTACGTTGGGCTTGAAGCAAGGACGTGATTGCGCTTGTGGTGTGAAGGTGAATCAGAGACGTGGTGACAGCGGCTCATTGCCTGGACGTACCCACCCTCCTGGAAACTGATGCATGACCTATTATATATCCTCACACTTCCCTCTTGAAACATGGCAGACAAATGCTGTGGACGGACTCCGGCCAACTGATCTTGCTGACGGACTCCAGCCAACTGATCTTGATAAGCAAAGCCATCCGTATGGCGCTTCAAGACCTTCAAGACCAGGGTACGGCACCAGAAATGTGGAACAATCAACATTCCCAACTCTTCCCAACTCTTGCCTGTTGCAAAAATATGATGTGCAGGAATGCCATGGCTTGAGCAACACACTCGGAAAGATCATGCACATTGTTGCCAACTTGGGACTGGAAATGGCATTGTCAGCTTCGTTTCGCTGTACCGTTTTGATTTGTTTCACTTTACTGTCTGAAGCTTTGTTTCACAGATACGTGCATCTGCACAACTGTATGAAGATACACCCATGTGTGCCCTACAACTAAATTGGGCTGCTGTGGCAGTAGGGATACTTTTGATCCGTAAATCCATGCATCCATCTGGGTATACTTTTGATATGCATCTATCCAAGAGAGATTGTCATTTTCTGCGAGCAGATTGCAGCCACATCTAGGGAGGAGACAAAAGCGCATGGCCGACTGCCTTTTCATTTTCGGGTCCTGTCTGCAAGAGGTTTGCTGGACTACACGGGACATGGGTTTGGCAGATGGATCGGATTGGTGGATATATTGGCTCGCTGGCCACCCAGCCAGCTGGCTGTTTGGATCACCCAGACAACACCCATACCAACTCCCCTCTAGGTTAGGGTCCTACGTTCTATGCACCGCTCCCCCCAGCCTTGTTTCATTGTGTCCCTCTCTTTTTCCAACGTGGCTGGGCAACTGTCTGGTTCAGGCCACGTTTATAAGAATTAAGTTCCAAGCGGGGGGGGGGGGGGTACCAGGTGGGCGGGTCTTCAGCTGGGTGGGTGGGTCTGAGGCTCTGGAAACCCCCCCCAGGCTCTTATAATTTCGAGGGGTTCCTGGGTTGGGCTCCGGCCACACCTTCTTTCTTTGTTTACAGAAGCCTTGTCGGGCTGTTTGCTGGTGCCCCTTTCCGCTTTGTCTTTGTGCAGGCACCATGCCAAAATCTCTCTGTGGTTGTGGGGTATTTGTTGGTTCCTCTGAGGGGCCAAAAGGGAGCAACTGAAGAGTGAGAAGCACAAGCAATGCGAGAGAGCAAAGAAGAGTATGCCCCCACTCAATTTTCCCAAGGTGACCCTAGTGCAGCCAACAGAAACTTCAGTAGCCAGCAGTAGTTCCAGCTCTTGCAGCAGCAGCAGCTCTAGCAGCAATAGCAACAGCCCTGCACAGAGCAACAGTGCTGCACAGAGTGGCAGTCCTGCACAGAGCAACACAGTGCTGCACAGAGTGCAAGTTCTGCACAGAAGAGCAGTCCTGCATAGAGTGCCATCCAGCCTCAGGGAGTCGCAGGAGGACCCAGCCAGCCAACACCAACAACAACGACAACAACAAGGCCGTGGCACAAGCAGCAACACAACCCAGCCCCAAGACAACCACCACACCAACAAAACACAAAGCACCTACAACAACACTGAGCACCCTCCTCACGCCGACAACGCCAGCCGCCCCACAGACCCCCACAACCAAGAAACCATCATACCATGCCATCGTGAAAGCTGTCAAGGCTTTGGCAGACCTCTCTGCCATTCCCAAGAGTGAGCGCCACAACGAGGCACAAGAGTTTGCATTCCCGCTGCATAAGAATACATGTTTTGCCGGCTTGTGTGAGCTCACTCAAGCTGCATAGGAGCTCAGACATCCCCCGTATGAGGTCCCTTTTGTTGTACAAGATTTTTGTCGCTCTCTGGTGGATGCCATCCCGGCTCAGCTCCAAATTGAGTGCCGAGCAACGTTGATGGGTCCACAAACCCACATGCCATATCTCTCTGGGACGCGTAATTTCCTGCCAACACGGAGCGTTTTCAGGGGTTGGTGCCGTTGTTGCCTCATTTGTGCCTGCTGAGTGTCCCAAAGGGGGGGGTATGTGGGGTATATTCGGAAAGCCACTGAAAGGGGCTATTTGGAACACCCAGGTTTGCATGTTGTACTGACGACATGTTGGAGATTTTTGTCCATTTTGGACGGTGCCCGTGTTGCTTTCTGCCTCTATTTGTCAACAGGCAGGTACCATGTCCGCATACAAATTCACGCAGCGTGCTGTTGCTTCGCCCGATGCACCCTAGAAACCTTTGGTGCGGAAAAGGGCGCGTTCTGGGGGTGCAGAGTGGGTGGGGCTGAAAACCTGGAGGCCCACCCCGGTTTTGTCTGGGTGAAATCAGGGTACAGTGAGGCCATTCCATGGCGCAAGGTCCAGCTCACCAAACAGCGAAATGTGGACCTCACAACTGACGGCCTGTGGGCCATGCCCCTGAACACAGGGTGGGTACCAGTGAAGCCACGCAGGCTGCAGGATTGGGAAAAACTGAAGAAATATGTTCCCAGTCACAAGCACGGGGATCTGTGCCCCAATGGAGTCCCGGCCCTTGTGGAAAGGGGCAACGATGACGACGAATCGGATTCGGAATAATGAGTGATCCCTGGACCATTGCTTGTGCCCTGTGTGTCCTCCCTTGTACAGCTCTGTGCGCAAAACTGTGACCACCTACCCCCCCCCCCCCAACCCATACATTTCTGAAATGGCCTTTTCTCACAGATTTCGAAAAGCATACACATACCCCCCCCAAGGTAACGACATTTTGGTGCATTGGACTTAAAGTTGAGAAAACTGGGAAAAATGTGAATTTGCTCCGTGTTGGCAGGAACTGAATGTCCCAGAGAGATATGCTTGCCACCCTGACTTGCTCACTTTTGATGAGTTGAATGTCAAAGATCGAATGGGTGAGCATCTCCACAACCAAGCCGAAACTAGTGTTCCCACTGGGTCGTAGCAACTGCAACACCCTCAAGCTACTTTTGACACACACCATCTACCACAACCACTTCAACCTCCCTCAACATTAAGCACCCCTAGCTCCACCACCACGAACCCTACAAGGCGTCTTGCACGCACGTGTTGGAGGCCACTAGCAAGGACCATTGCGGTCACAAATTCTCCAACATCCACAAGGACTAGCCCATCCTCAACCGCAACGTGTGCCGCCCCGACCGCAATTGCAACCGTTACATGAACAACCTCAAGTGGACCACATGCAACAACCACTGCCATCCGTACACCAACACCCCCCCCCATGTTCATGAACCTCTTGACCCCCCCCCCCCCCAAACGACTGCAGCCACAGGGAACTTTGCAGTCACAACCCCCGTGCACTCCCAACTAGCCGCACAACCACAACAACCAATCCACCTACAACAAGCACAATGACCACCGGTGCAACTCTTCAAGAAGCACGGCGAGGATGAATTGGTTCTGCTTGTCGATGTGGACAACTAGAAGGTGTACCCATACTACGATGAGATTTGCTGGGCTTATCAAGCATCAAGAAAGCAAGAGCGATCATAGAACCCCCGGAAGCCTCGCGGCGACGCAAGCAAGGAGCGGAAGCAGAAGAAGAAGCAAAAGATCACAACAGGTCACATCAGCGACACCAACTCATCTCAAAGGTCGAGCATCAGCAACAAAAGCAGCAGCAAGTAACGGCAGTATGGGGGGGGTACAAGATTAGGGCATAGGACATAAAACACCAAAAAGAAAGCAAAGCAAAAAAATTAACAAGAAGAGTAGAAAATCATAAAACCCCCATCCATGAAAAACGGTGGCAGCAAGGCCAGGCAAGGACAAGGGAAGGGACAAGGTATCCCCGGGGCCTACCTAAAACATTTCCCCGGGACCGGAGACCTGTCAACAGTTAACAACACGATACGAAGCTACCGGCGGGGCCATACATTTTTTGGCGTGTACGGTAGCATCAATGGGTTTGTGGCATATTACTGATTTTCCTTTTGCTATGTATGTCGCCTTTTGGGGCTGGGATGTTGGCTTGGATTTGACTTACAAAAAATTATCCCCACAGAATTATAAGAGAGGGGGGGTCCAAGTGGGTCTGAGGTCGAGTGGGTGGTTCTCGTCCACAATGCCCCCCCCCCCCCTTATAAATGTGGTCTAGTCCGGTTCACTTTGACAGCCTCCATATGCACTATTGATTTTAGTCATCATGGCCCACAAAGTCAAAGCCCCCTTGGTTTCCTCCAAAAATGTGTCGTAGTATGCCTACAATTGCCCATTGGTCTTGGGCAAGCATTATGTATGCGGCAATGACAAACACTTTGCTAGTGGGCAGGAAACCGGACCATATGGTATTTCATTGGAATGCATGTTGCCGCCAAGGAAACAAGGCTCCACCACTTGCCCATTCCCAAGCTCCCCCACATATGCAATCCTACCTTGGGTGTTCAATGGTCCTCGTGGTCTTAATACTTGGTGGCAAATGATTACCCATTGTCCACGCGACGGCAACTATCCTCCATTGAGGGTGAATGGTGCATTGTGTGTGATGTGCGCGCACTTTGCACAATATTTTCATACTAATAGCATTAACCCCCCCCCCGTTTTCACTCTGTTTTCACTGGTTTTCAGCTGGTTTTTCTGGTTTTCGCCGCATGTTGTCAGTTGCAAGTGGATATTGGATTATGGTGATGGGGTGTCACCCCACAACTAGTGCATTCACCATGCAATCAAGCCATTTCGATTTCTCCCCATCTTGGAGACTCCAAGAAGACGGGGGTTGTGTAGCCATTTTGATTCCTTCCCACTTTGGGGACCCCGAGAAGGCACGGCTTATGTAGCCACTTTGATTCATCCCTACTGTTGAGTGCTTGTGCCAACTTCATAAGTGCAAGCCATGCATGAAGGATAACTCTTTGTTGATTATTAATTTTGGTTACATGATTTCATTTTTGTCGTGTATGTAAGTATCCAACTCAAAAACTGGAACGTGGTTATTAATTTGGATGTGTCTTGAAGTCCACTTGCCTTCAACATTGGTGCAGGGGTTTGCACGGGGGTAGAGGGTGCCGAGTTCAAGGTATTCTATGGTGGTGAATCTGCAGTGCATACACAACGCTAATTTGGTTTTCTTGTCGCTATACCAAGGCGGTCCTTAAGGAACCAGTTTTTTTTTATTAAGGACCGCCCTTAAGTATCGCCCTCAGGGGCCTTTTTGCACTGGCCCAAGGTGGGCCATGTTTGTCCGCCTTTTTGGGGACACCCGAGAATGGACGGATTACGTAGCAATTTCACCCTCCTTTTGGGCCCCAGAGAAGGTAGGGTTGAGGCAGCCAATTCTGATTTTGTCCCCTTGTTTGGGGACCCCCGAGAATGCAGGGGTTCCATATCAATTCCGCCCTCTTTTGGGCCCCCGGGAAGGCAGGGTTGAGGCGGCCAATTCTGATTTTGTCCCCTTGTTTGGGGACCCCCAAGAATGCAGGGGTTCCATAGCAATTCCGCCCTCTTTTGGGCCCCCGGGAAGGCAGGGGTGAGGCAGCCAATTCTGATTTTGGCCCCGCGCTTGGCGTTGAGGACCCCCAAGAATGCAGGGGTTACGTACCAATTCCACCCTTTTTTTGGGCCCCCGGGAAGGCAGGGGTGAGGCAGCCAATTCTGATTTTGGCCCGCGCTTGGCGTTGAGGACCCCCAAGAATGCAGGGGTTATGTATCAATTCCACCCTCTTTTGGGCCCCCGGGAAGGCAAGGGTGAGGCAGCCAATTCTGATTTTGTCCCCTTGTTTGGGGACCCCCGAGAATGCAAGGGTTCCATAGCAATTCCGCCCTCTTTTGGGCCCCCGGGAAGGCAGGGGTGAGGCAGCCAATTCTGATTTTGGCCCCGCGCTTGGCGTTGAGGACCCCCAAGAATGCAGGGGTTACGTACCAATTCCACCCTTTTTTTGGGCCCCCGGGAAGGCAGGGGTGAGGCAGCCAATTCTGATTTTGGCCCCGCGCTTGGCGTTGAGGACCCCCAAGAATGCAGGGGTTACGTACCAATTCCACCCTTTTTTTGGGCCCCCGGGAAGGCAGGGGTGAGGCAGCCAATTCTGATTTTGGCCCGCGCTTGGCGTTGAGGACCCCCAAGAATGCAGGGGTGACATACCAATTCTGCCCTTTTTTTGGGCCCCCGGGAAGGCAGGGGTGAGGCAGCCAATTCTGATTTTGGCCCCGCACTTGGCGTTGGGGACCCCCGAGAATGCAGGGGTTACATAGCAATTCCGCCCTCTTTTGGGCCCCCGGGAAGGCAGGGGTGAGGCAGCCAATTCTCATTTTGTCCCCTTTTGATTGGGGACCCCCGAGAACCCTTGTGTCCTTTTTGGCTTGTTTCTACACAACTAGTTCCAATAGAATGCGCTGGTTGTGGCGCAAAGGTGGTAAGTTCTATTTCTTGCGCCGCACTGGTGTGCGACAAAGTTGGATATCATCCTTCAGAACCTTCCTCCTATTCTCTTGCGCCAGCCTGAGTACATTAACAATGAAGCTGACCTTGGGCGTAGGGAGAACTTGTTGGATGCTCTTTTGCACCCCTTTTTCAAGTTCACGGCGGCCTTTTTTTGTGATGTTTTTGTTGTGGTTTGTGCCACAAGCAAGGAAGTTCAGGCGATTGGGGTACACGAGTCGCCGCCGTCCAGGGTTTGATGAACGTGATGTGCACGCAGCTTTTGCACACCATGCGTCATGTCATTCCAGGGGGGTGGGATTGGGTGTTGAGATAGGGAGCAGCCTCATCAAGGGCAACCGGATGAAGTTTCTTCACCCTCTAATTGAAGATGCGCAAACATGCTTCAATGGATCTCAGTGGGTTGATAGGGCTATGGTGGAGGATTGGGTTGAGGCAAGCTCATGTTCGTGTGAGAGAGTGTTCAGCTATGTGACGGCCACGGACTTTGGCCACAACACAGAGCGCATTTGTGAGACGTTGTTGGTGAGGTGCAACAGGGAAGCACCAGAGGACTGGGGGCCGTTTGAGGTGGTCGATGAGCCTCGCAAGACCGGAAGCGGAAGCAAGGGCATGTGGTTGAGGTCGAAGATGGTGGTTTGCTTGGGTTTGCTGCGTTCAAGGATTTGCACGTTTCTTTGGAAGAGGATGTAGAGGCTGAGGTTCTATTGGACATTCAAGATTTGTGGGTTGTCCCCAAGAGGGCAACTCGTGACGCCGATATTGGGAATGTATATGGGGTTGGGTTGCAGGACGAGGATGAGGATACAGACGATGGGGATTTGGACCACCCGGGTGAAGTTGCCAGTACCTCCTCTTCTGACCTCGTGCCGTCGTCTCTACGTCCTCTAACCCTGCCTTGCAGTTGGTGTTCATGTATGACGTGGATGAGGCAGTGGTGAAGGCAATGGAGAGGGGTAGGATGCATGAGTGGACTCATATTGAGTTCAAGGCCATTTGTAGGAGGCATGGTTTGAGTGTGAAAGGGGCAAAGGGTGAGCTTATGCAGCATCTCAAGGCCCACTTCCACCAATTGTACCAGTTGTAGAGAGTATATTCTAGCTGTGCCACCAGCGATGGAACATTCGGGTGGTCGAACGCTATGTCACTGCATTTCATGGGGAAAAAAAAACATCGCTCCTGTTCTTCTTCAATTGTGCAGGGTGTGAGGTAGGGAGCGGATGCTATCACCGAACACATGTGGGGCTAGGAACTCATGGTTGAACAGTTAAGAACCCTTGGGTGAAGGCGTGAAGGGTTAGGAACCAATGGTTGAACACATGGAGTACCCGCGGGCGTTTTTGGGAAAACTGGGTAACGGAACACTTTTTTTTTCCGTTAAGGACCGCCCTACGCTCTACACATGGCCTTCTCTGACCCAAACATGGTCAAGAACCACATGGGGGAACAACCCCCACACTGCTAATGAAGGAGGCTCCCGCCATATTGAAGTATTGTACAATTTGTGCACTGTGGAGGAACACAAAAAGCAGGGCCAAACAACACCAACCAAGATTGCTGCACAGATCCTTCTTCACTGCACATTTACAACAAATGGTATGAGTATCCACTTAGATGTGTTTGTCAATGAAGCACCATATCATTTGATTTGCTTTTGTCCATTTTGGGTCAGACATGGAGCACAAATACTTGCATGGCAGACATCTACTGCAAGGTGTATTTCAACCTGCATTCAACCAGAGCATCCATGATGATATACTGCCTCCCGAATCGTGTGCCTAGTTGGAGATGTCATGGCAAACCCGCCAAGAACTTGTGTTGAATGTTGCATGCCTTGTGGTTCGTTCACATGGTATCGCAGTGAGCCACTCATCATTTGTTGCATGGGAGGCGGTGGAAACGGGTTCGAAGCACACATGCCCACTACATTAATGTCATGCACAACCGTCAGGTGGACCTTTTGTACACTTTGGGAATGATGGAAGGCAAGATTTGCCTCATTCTAGCCAAATTGCACCCACTGAGAAGTGGGACTAAAGCAACTTGATCGACTTCCCCTTTTTCTCCGGCTGACCCAATGCTGACACCATTTGAAAACCGCAAGACCAGTCATTTGGGGGGAATGTTGAGGTTGCAGACCTGAAGACCCCAAAGGCGGTCACGCAAGCCTTCCAACCTCAAGTTCCCCACTTGCAGTTTTCTGCACCGCGCGGTGTGCCTGATGCAAAGTAGCAAAGCGGCATTGACTGTGTCAGGAGTGAGGAATGCAGAACACACAACTCCAACAATCTCCCCATAAAATCTCGCAGCCACACAACAACCGCCCGTGACCTCCCAGTAACAGACCTGAAGAGGGCCAGCAGCGGAGCCTTTAGCTCTGTCGGCGTAGGAGGTGCCCGGCCAACACAATCCATCAGGGCAGCACTGGGAGGATCAAGCACCCCCAAGCCCAGGGCCTAAGCTCCTGCATATGCTTTCCTTCCCCGTGATCTCCCAGTAAGCCCCCGAAACGTCCTGCAACCCTTTGCATCCTTGGGCCACCTCCCAGCCACCTCCCGGTCTGCGCAGAGCCCGGGTGGCCCGTGCCCACCTCCTGTAATGTCCGCAGGGATGTCATTTTTTGTCAACGCAGTCGCATTGCCACCAAATGGCAATGCAAGTGCGGGGCACCGCCTTGCGACGGAACAGCTGCTGCCAAAGGGCCTCGGGGAGAGCGTGTGCAGCGCCATCCGGGGCGTCCTGCAGGAATCAGGCATCGCGGTGGCCACTGCAGTGACCCTGCAGGAGGGTGCGCTCGTCTGCGTCGAGGTCGCGGTCGAGGACGTGGACTTCCCCAAGTTTGCGGAGGTCCGGGGGACCAAAAAGGCGCAGGTTGCGGGCTACTGGGCCGCCCATGTCAGCGAGGACCAGGTGAAGCGGCGGATCGGGCTGGTGATGCTGAAGGAGCTCCCAAGACAACTACCCGAGGCCCTCGACGCCACGCCGCTGGTGTGGGTGGGCAAGGCCAGCGGGGACCAAGCGGCCTGGCTGGCCGAGCTGCTGCAGGCGATGCAGGCCGGGGACGTACCGTGGGAGTCGGACAAGGGGGCGCGCCTCGCACGGGCCTGGGATGAGGAGGCCGTGCGGCGGGAGGCCCGGGCCACGGGGCTGCTGCGGCCGTGGGCCCTGCTGGCGTCGATGCTGCTGGACCAGCGCGCGGAGGTGTGCCAGGGGCTGCAGTTCGAGTCGGTCGGGGGGACCGGCGGCGCCGAGGCCTGGGACGTGCTGGTGCGCAAGGGAAAGGGGGTGGGCCCGCGGGCGAATGGAGTGCGGCAGGCCATCGCGAACGTGGGGGACCCGCTGCGGTGCATGTCTGGCTGGACCCACGTGCTGCTGCGCCTCCTCGAGGGCCTCAAGGCGGAGGTGCCGCGGGAGCTGGCGGCCCTCGACCGGCCGCAGAAGTTCACAGAGACCCGCGCCGAGGGCAACCGACCGGCGACGGAGGACGGGAGGCCCACGCCCATTGGGCGACTGGAGCGCCTGTACCTCGACCTTCTGCAGAAGGCCTGGCTCGGCAGCCTCGAGGCAGAGCAGCGGCAGGCCGTTGAGGACATGGCCCAGGGCTACGACGGGGAGGCCCTCGCCTCCGCCGGCCTCGAGGGCTGCGAGGCCCTCGTGGTGCTCGCGCGGTCCCGGGACGGCAGTCTGGCGCTGGCCGACAAGTTCACAGAGAAGCTGAAGACGATGGGGGTCCGGGTTGCGCTCACGCAGGCGCTGAAGCTCGTCAGCCCCGCGTTGGGCCTTGCGATGCTGGGGCGGAACGTCACTCTGGCGGTGTGCGGGTCGGACCCGCTGGGGTGCGAGCAGGCAGTCACGGCCATTCTGTTGCAGCGGGTGGCGCTGGCCGCGGACGGCATTGACCTGGACGACATTCTGAGGCGGGACCAGCCGCCTCTGACGGTGGAAGTGCGTGTGGAGCAAGGGCCGGATGCCGCACGCACGCAGCGGGTTTGCTGTGATGAGGCCTGGTCGGACGGGGCATGTGCTGTGCTGTGACCCCTGCGGTGCGCTGTGGACCTGGTCGGATGGGGCGTTGTCGTGGTTGCCGCCCAGTGCTGCTTGAGAACGTCATCCGCTTCCCCCACACACGGCGCAGATCCGCCCCCGGAGCGCCAAAATGGCCCTCCCTTGGGAATGGCGCTGGTCTGGCACCAGATGGAACCTGCCACCTGTGTCGGGGTGCCGGTCATCAGTGAGAAACAATCGACATTTTCGAGCGTCTGGTGTTTCAGGGATAGAAACGATCGCCAGTACTTTCACCCACACAATCCAGCATCATCGCGATGTAAACTCCCGGTACTCCCCCCGACACAACACCCCCCCCCCCCCGCCTTTCCGCCTTACAATGAGAGACTGTGCACAACTGAGAGGCCCAGGACAAAAAAGGATGTCCTGCATTGCCGTGCAGCGGGAAAGCGTGTGCCGACATCCGTTGGCACACAAGGTGCATCAGTGGATCAGTGGGTGTCTTTTCGGACACGCAGAGTTCAGTGTTGCATTTTTTGGGGGCTCTCAAATCATCCGATGCACAACATCCATCACAACATGTTTCGTCCGGTGGATTACAATGCCCTGGTGCCTGCAGGTCGGGACATGCAAATGCTCCATCAGCCGATGCCCATGCAAAGGCAACCCACACCGGTGCGATTATGGCACGAAACACCAGATGACCAGCCCTGCCCTCGGCAGCAGTAGCCAGGCCGATCTGAGTTAGCGGTCCAACGCCACAACAATGTGGCCTGACACACAATCCCGAGCGCCACAGTAGCGTCCCCGAGGGTGGCGAGCACTGTGGTCAGGAAATAGCGGAGACTGCCGTGCTGAGACACCGCGCTTGCCCAAGCCTTGGACGGCAGCAACACTTTCAAACCTCATTGTGCGACTACAGCAGGGCAAAGCATTCGCCAACTGCAGGTGCTCAGTCCCGTTCGAGTCCTTGCTCCCAATCGACCTCAGCGAACTATGTACACGGGTCACGGCGTCCCGACCGGTGTGTGTGTGTGTGTGTGTGTGTGTGTGTGTGTGTGTGTGTGTGTGTGTGTGTGTGTGTGTGGCGTGCCCAAGTGCCTTCATAAAACAGAGTACCAGGTGTGGGATGTCTTGGCTGGCCTGTGTGTTCCTATCCTTATGACCCGGTTCATGCCCAGGATCCGATACTGCCTTCACAAGCGAAGAAAGATGCCGATACTGCGAGGCGTTTGATACCTGAGGTTGGGGGCCGTGTGCAGCAGCCCTGAGCGTCTACTCGTGGCTATCTATGCCCTGTCCGTTCAGGAACAGCACCGTAAAGCCCCATTGGGTGCACGAGCTCAGCGCCTTTCTCGGCATGGCTCAAAGCACTCTGGGTCCGGCACCGGGAGTCCAGCAGTGGGAGAAAAGCCGGCGGCAGTTGGAAGGAAATAGGACGGTCTTCAAGGTGGGACCTTGGAGATAAAAAAAACAAAACCCTGCCCTTATGGGCTGCATTGCTGCTTGTGCATTGTAATCCCCCCCCCGCCGCCCTTTACACAATGCCCAGTGATGTTGCACCACAACACAACAAGGAGAACATCTACAAGGCTCACAATGTTACCCACATCAACTCACCTGTCAAGTATGGAGGACTAGGACTGCGGCAAATATACTGGGCTTACAAAACTAGGTATGTCACCCTTGTTCAAGGATTGCTGTGGGAACCCACGAGGAGATTGTCCAGATTGGTGGCAAAACCCGTAGAACGCATGATGACACCTCTTTGTGACTACGTCAGTCACAAGCTTGTCCCAACTAGGAGGAAACACCACACTTGTTCCGGCCCCGCGCAGAAGACCCCCCACTTCCGCAAATCTCATTGATGAGCAAACATCCAGTGATGAACAATGGATTACGCAACAAGAAGTGGCAGTGGCCATACCTGAAATTGCCAAAAGGTACATTACACGATGCAGTACTAATGAATATCCCACAGATAGAGAAGTCCCACCACGATTTACCCCCGTGAAGGTGGCAGGGATACAATGCTACACCAATGGGAAGCAGGCAGAAGGCGACATATGGTACGGAGATGGAAGTAAACTAACCCAGGAAGTAAGAGGAAGAACGATATACAAAGCAAGAGGAGCCATCACTTGCGGTCCCCTACAGGTCATTACCCGAGTGGCCGGTCCACAAACCTCGTACCGGGCAGAACTACAAAGTTTTGCGATTAATTCGGCTTTGGCTAGCACAAATCAGGAACTGACCTACGACAACAAAGCAGCTGTGGACCACACCCTGCAACCTCCCCACAGGAGTGTTCCAAAATGGATTTACGACTTACCATCCAGGAGGAAACATTGAACAAGCCCCTCTTGTCGAGGTGGGTCCCAAGTCATAGGGATATAGCCAAGGCCAAAACTAAGAGGAGCGAACAGAGATCAAACGCAACGATGAGGTCGACCGTCTAGCTAAAATGGCAACCGGCTTACCGCTCCCTGAATACACGCCTACTCACCCAAGTGATATCGCTGTCCATGGGGGTCCAGTGCCTACCCCAGCTAAAAAATGGATCATAGAGAGGAGAGACTATGACTTATTTTCAGGAACACACTGGGTGTCATGGCTCCTGCTCAAAGGAGCCCGTCGGATGACTTGGGTAAAATGGCTGAAATGAGCGGTGGGATGGATGTGGCGCGCCATGGGACCATAATGTTGTGAGATACCCCCTGTGTAAGACCAGGCACGGCACCACCATGCACAAGCGGCTGATTCAGTGCCCAAAATGGGCTCCCTCCTTCCGGAAGGCATGGACACAGTCATGGGGCACGTGGGCTGAATACGCAGAGCAATGGTACGATGGTAACGCATCCCCGGAAGACTTGCACCATGTCGCGTGCCTTAGAGTTACCCGTTCCTTCTATAGCCAGCTGCCCCCGGGATATGGAACCCACTTCACTTCAAGGAGCGTGTGGCGCATCACCATTACATGATGCTTCACATTGTCTACCAGCTCAGATAGGAGTTCACCATGCCCCCTAGGGACAACGAAGAAACGCAGCCTTGTCAGTCCGTTAGCGCATGGTATGGTAAGATCAAGCCTGGGGTGTGTAACCCGGATCCCACCCCACAAGTGTTGCAACAGCAAGTACTGTATAAACCCCGAAAGCAAAAGCGCGCAAAAGTCAAGGCACCTACCACGGCAACACGGGAGGATGACAAGGAATGTCACAAGATTCTACAAAGCCAAGATTCATACCATGCCAAGGTGAAGGCGCTAAAATACCTTGAGTTCACCCAAGATACTACCGGGCATCAAAAAGTGATGGAGAAGTTGTCCACACCCAAGATTAAGTACCAAACCACTAGACTGATGCAGGAGGCATGGGACATGCACAACAATGGGTGCCAAGGTGTTCTCAGAGAACGGCACTATGTATGTGGTATAGGAGGGTAGGTGCATGGCTGCATCATATGGAAAAGGAAAAGACATACCAGAAGTGACTGCATGAGGTGGATTTATGGTATCACATCCTAGGACTACAAGACACACTTATCCAAAAGGGCTTGCAACGGCGCGCAGAAGCACCACATAGCACGGCCTGCTCCCCGCCACCAGCCAAACGGACATGTACCACTAGGAAAATAACAGGGCAAACCAAGGCATCATCGGACTCACCCATGCACATGCCCGGAGCAAAGAAAACATGTCATAGGTGAGAGGATGAGGGCCAAATAGAGTCGTGGCGACCCCACGTCGCTCTGCAGGTATACTCAAGGTAGGAATATAAGTAGCTCCTTCTTTGTCAACCTCGACCCCTGTCCTAGACAGGGAAAGAAGCTATGGTATGTTCTGAGAGTGTACTTAGTTCCCGAGATTGACTCGTACTATTGCAGAACTATTGCAGCTTCGTCAAAAAAAAAAAACAACCAGTGATGTTGCACCGTTTGACCACAGAGTGGTCGTTGCATAAGACCGTAGTTTAACAAGTCGTGTCAGAAGAAGCACCCCACAACCAGTGGAGGGTCGTTGCGGGAGACGGTCGTTGCACACGGGGGGGCGGGGCGGCAGAGGGATTTTGGAAGTGGTCAAAGTTCGGAGTGGAAAATGTTGGCGAAATTGTTCCCTGCCTCTGACACATTGCACATTTGCACATTTGGGTGCAAAACCACCAGATATGTGGGCGTGGCTGAAATGCGCAAGCAACCCCCCCCCCCCTTTTCGAACGCGATGACCATGTTTTCACCAGAAAATTGGCTCCTCACCGTCAAAGCTACAAGGCCATCTTTGTCAAATTAGCCACCTCGTACCGGTGTATGGGTCGACCGCATGTGTAGGGGGGTGACACAGATGTGAGGTCACTAGGGTCCGAATGGCTGACGCATGCCTGTGAGATTTGTTTGCCCAGTAACTGCCTCCGCGCCACGGCAAATTTCTGCCTCCACACGGTAATTTGCCACAGGCTCCAAGCCAAATGTGCACTTGTCGTCGGTCCCACTACCAGCATCGCTGGCGGAATGTGCAGCCGAACAGTTCCCGGCCGAATCGGGCAATCTGCCCACCATACACGGAAACGGGCAGATCGATGCCCTAGCATGAAAGTTGGTTGCCAAGTGGCGACCGACAAAGCCCACAAGAAGTTGCCAAACACCCCGGAATTTTCTTTTTAGGGCGGGGCCCTCAGCGCCAATCATTTCCAAGGGTTTCAAGAGGGCTTTGCGTGCAGAGTGCTGCAACATGGAAGTTATTGAATGGACCCCCCTCCCCCTTCCGATCCAAGCTACATGTGTGTGGGGGGGGGGGGGGTGACTCGGACGGGTTTAGTACGGACGTGAGCCACAAGCGAAGAAAGCGTGCCATCGGGGTCAATGAAGAGTAATCCTGAAGGAGCCTAATGGCCCTGAAATTGACCTGAAACCCAATCGATGGGGGCACCTCAGGGCGCCTTGCCGGACAGCATGGACAATGTCGCGGCTTCGCTGCGTTGAGACATGTCGTACTGTCGTGGATGCCAGAGTGATCCTGGAGGGTAGCGACCATCGCTGATTTATGGCCAAGCTACAAGCTGCACAGGGTACAGTACCCGTATTTGTTGGACCTGAGAGGGTTTCAGTGCCATTTGTAGTGTCGCCACCAGAGCCCCCCCCCCCCCCCTTGCATAGTAATCACCCTTGCACAGTAAGCAGGGGGGCGAGGGAACGATCACCTTCTGTTTTGCAAATTTACTCAGAAGGTCGGATACTGAGCTTCTCCTCTGCGTTTGCTGGCTGGACAAGGTGGTATTATTGGTGCATTGCTGTGCACTTCAGATTTCTTGCATCCAAGGCACTCCGCCGTACCCTGTATCATGTAGAACACTTCAGTGTTTCGCGATTTTAGCCATGGATGTTGATCATATTCACACATACCCAGCTGGTGCTGTTGTCAATTTCCAGCCTTCTGGGGGCAGTGTTGTGCCTGCCAAGATTGTGCTTGCCATGGGGCTCGAGCCCCCTGCCAAGCTCCCTGCCAAGCCTGCTCCCAAAGCTGCCAAACCTCGTGCCAAACCCTCAACCAAGAGTGCGGTCAAACCTGCTACCCAGGTGGCAGCTAAGTCTGCAGCTGGAGAGCCCATTCTTGTGGCCCCTGTTGAGCATGTGCAGCTCTTCGGAGTCAATCCTCCCGCCAGAAAAAGTGGCACACAGAGCCTGTTTCTAAGCAGAGCTGAACACGCATCTCAACAGGCAGTTCCTGGCTCATTTTGTGGTTCATATGCCCTTGTGTCTGCATGACTTGTTTCGTGTCACGCATCCTTTGCATAGTAATCGTGGGGGCGAGGGAACTGTAACTTGGGGGTGTTCCCTCGGGGGAGCGAGGATACCGTTGCGCGCAGGTGATTACTATGCAAGGGGGGGAGGGGGTAGTCTTTTTGTGGGTTCTTCCCAAATGTCTCATGAGCCCATCAGGTAGAGTTTCTTTGTGCTTTGCTCTTCCTTGCATTGTTTTCACCAATTTGTAGCCGTGCGGTGACAAACAACAAATACCATGACTAGCAAAGATGTCTCATTTAACAGGCAGGTCCTGTGTGAACTGCACTGGCGAAGGGGGCAATTCCCCCTGTAGGATCCGTGACCTTTGGGACCTGAGCTCAGCTTGTGGGCGGAGGGGAGGTGGAACCTTCCATCTGAGTGCAAACTGCTCTCAGTGACGGGCACTATATCTCTCGGCATCGTTCGGAATTGTGCCAACTCAGTGGTTTTCGGGGGTCGGTGCCTTTGTTCCCTCGTTTGTGCCCGCTGAGTGTTCCGGAGGTATGGGTAAGTGGGGTGTATTCAAAAAGCCCTTAAAAAGGGCTATTCGGACCACCCAGGTCTGCATACTGTACTGACGGTATGTTTGAGATTTCGTCTTTTTTTGGACGGCGCCTGTGTTGCTTTCTGCCTGTTTTTGTCAACAGACAGCCACCATGTCCGCATACAAATTCACGCCACGTGCTGTTGCATCCCCAGATGCACCACAGAAACCTTTGGTGCGGAAAGGAGCACGCTCTGGGAGTGCAAACTAGGTGCAGGTTACTCGTGAGGAGTCCCCTAGCAAAGCAAAAAGGCCTTGTACAGCTGATTTGCAGCAACCTGCATGCACCCACAATGAACACCAGATTCTGTCCACCTCAGAGGCCGCTTCTTTTGCAAGTCAATTTTGGGACCGTTGAATTTCTAGCTCTGCGCTCACCTACCCCCCCCCCCCCTTGGCCCCCCAGCCCGCCTCCTCGTGGCACACACCCCCCCCCCCGACCCCCCGCAGACAGGGAGTTACTCCACTGCTCGAAGTCGAGGACTGCACCCCAGCCTCCAAGAGACCACGCCGCTCACCAGGCTGTACTGACCCGGCCTCTGGATGGAGGTCGCGGGCGGTCTCCCGCTCACCACGGCAAACACCAATGCGTGACGTCAGGCAGGAACTCTTCCGCTCGTCAGCCCCCCCCTCCCCCCCAGGCAGCTGTGATGAGGCCTGGCTGGCACCCAGATCACCAGCAACGGCCTCCACGATCACGTGCAGCACGGAGGGCTCACGGTGTGGAACACCGGACCCCAGCCGCCCTTTGTTTGGCACGCCATAATGCACGCGAGCCCACACCCCCATAGGTTCAGACTCCAAGAGCGTCACAAACCCCAAACAGGGCAAGAGACCGGCACGGCCCAGTAGTGAGAGCGGTAGTCTTCAGTCGTCCAGTGCGG
Organism: Eutreptiella sp. 'Long Island Sound 2002'; assembly: GCA_964036045.1. Taxonomy (NCBI): domain Eukaryota; phylum Euglenozoa; class Euglenophyceae; order Eutreptiales; family Eutreptiaceae; genus Eutreptiella; species Eutreptiella sp. 'Long Island Sound 2002'. The sequence goes on along the minus strand of OZ038401.1, from coordinate 26,827,376 downwards.
GGGTTCGATCCCGGGAGCTGGTGCTCTCGGGTTCCCTGCACGTAGAGCTCTCTAGTCGGCGTCGTGGGAACCACCCCCCCCTACAGCAACCCGCGCCACCACCGGTACCGGTGGATCGGGTGGGGGTCTCGTCCGTTTTGCCCCAACCCCCAAAAAGTGACACGCAGGAACCACACACACCTGCAGCAGTGCGCGCCGCCACCTGTACTCGAACAGGTCGATGGGAGGTCCCGTCCGGTATTCGAAGGGATCGGTGGGAGACCACCGATCCCGGGACTCGAACCACCTCCCTCACGGCAAACGCCGGGTGCGCTGCCACTTGAGCGGCCGCCTTCTGAGAAGTACTGGAACTTGGCACAGGGAACAACCGCACACGCAAACACACTCACCACACATGCAGGCGCCTCGGCGCCGCCCAGCCTTCCCACCCTCTGTATGGCTGTATGTTGACCTCCGAAAAGCCAGTACCCACTGGGGTTTTTAAACCCTAAGGACCTAAATAGCCCAGGGCCGGTGGCAGTGGCCCACAAGGGTGACCTCTAACCGCCCCACCCCCCACGACCCGGTGACCCGGAAACACAGGTGTGTGGCCGAGAGGGGCCAGCGCAAGCGAGCGTGCCAGTGCGACGGTGAGAGCCAAAGTGGGACACAACAAACGCTACGCCCCAAACTCAGTCCGAAGGCGACAATGCCCTGAACCGTGTAGAAGCAGCCCGACTCTTACCCCATCCAGGGACAAGGGACGGGACGAACTGCAAAGCACTGTCTGCGTGACACGGACAATCATGGAACTGAGATGGCGATGAAGGTCGTGAGGCAGGCGCGGCTGGAGCTAAGTGGCGGGTCCACACCTGACCAATTGAGGCCCTTGGCGCATTGGACAGAAAGTTCAGAAAACCTGGGGAAAATGCCAAAACCCACCGAGTTGGCACAAACCGAATGAGGCCGAGAGATCTACCACCCCTTTTTGGGTTATTCGCGTAGTAAAGCCCAAAGCATGATATCGGATGTCTAAACCCTTGTAAAATCATCATTTTGGGAGACAAATTTATCCCCCAATAAAATTTTGATTTTTGACCCTGCTACCCCACTTACCTGGGTACCACTTTTGGGGGGTAGTGGGGATGGGGTAGGAGGTCAAAACTAGGTTTGGCTTTTAGCCGCCACTGCGCATTGATTCGGACCCAGATCCCATTCCACTTTTTTCTTCTGTATGGACCCCCTAATCAGTGATGAGGGTCCTGCGTGTCATCTCTGAGTTTCCAAGATCGCCCCCCCCCCCCAACTTTGGGGGCTGCACCGGTGAGGACTTGGCCGTTTTCATGCCGGCATGGGTTGGCTGAAAAATCACCTCACGGAGGTTGTTAAATCCACAGGCCCACATCCATGGGAAAACACCACATACCCCATTTTGGGGCCAATTCGTGTACCCTATCCCAAGGGGTTGAGTTGTTGGTTTAACCCCTTATAAAATAACTATTTTGTCCGATAGACGTGTACCCGGCTTTTGCCCCCCCCCCACACACACACACATTTTCAACCCCTATTTTTTTTTTAGAGTGGGGTAGGGTGGGTAGTCAAAAAATGAGCCCCCCCCCTGTTTGGGGTTGAAAATCACGAATCTTTTGATTTTTTGATTTTGAAGCGGAAAATTGTTTTCAGGTCCCGACTCTAAGGGTTTGTGTGGGCACATGGAATAACAATTGTGCTATTATGTTTTGAATAGTCTTGAATAAACCTCATCTAATGTTGGTTTGGTGTGAAAGTGAGTTTTTCATTGGGCAATTGAAATTCATCACCCTACTTGTGGGTGGGATGATGAATGATGATGAAGGGGGATGCCCAAATTGAAGAGGATGAATCTCAAGCATCTAAAACCACTTATACCAATATGGTTGCAGTAGTTTAGAATGGACCTATTTTGATGTGGTTTGGTGTGAAAATAAGTTTTGCATCGAGAATCTACAGTGGCGACCCTCATTGGGGATTGGATGATCTCTGAAGATGATGATGGATGAATCCAAAATCGGGGATGCTGACCCCCCCCCCCCCCTTATCGGACTTTCTGCACCCATACAAATTGGAGGTGCTTTGACGCTGGTTTGGTGTGAAAGTGAGTGGGGCTTTGAGAAGCTAAAATTGTGACCCTAATTGGGGTAGGGTAATCAATGATGATGATGGAGGATCCCCAAATTGGAGCTGCAAAATCTCAAATGGTTCCAAAAATTGCACATACCAATATGTCTGCAATAGTCAAGAATGGACCTATCCTAACATAGGTTTACTGTGAAAGTAAGTTTTGCGTTAAGAATCTACAATGGTGACAATGATTAGGGATTGGATGGTGCCTGAAGATGACGACGGATGTCCCCGAGATTGGAGATGCTAACTCCCTAGTTCGAAAAACCATTTATATTTAACTATCTGCACTGGTCCAAATGGTAGGCAAATTGTAGATTTTTTGATTTCGTTCTAGTGTGAAGTGAAAGTAGGTGTTGCCTTGCGAATCTAAAATGGTGACCTTGATTGGGGGGGGGGGGGGCGCACCATGCGCTGTGCCCACGCTGTGCGAAAAGTCGGCTGTTTTCCACCACCGGTAGCCATGGGCCCCAGGGTCCTGAATTCTGCACCCTACAGCCCCTGCTGGTGCACCAGGGATTTTTTTGTTTAGTCTGATGCTTGCCACAGGTCCCAGTGTCCTGAATTCTGCAAGCCATGCTGCTTTGAATTGACCATGCATGCTTCTGTAGGTGGGTGGTTTTCAGGAGTGTTCCCGGGATAAACAACGTAATAATTGGCGCTGTGCGCACGCTGTGCAAAAACGTCCTCTGGGTGTGGGATTATTGATGATGATAATAAATTGGGGCTGCTGAATCTCAACCAAATCCCAAAACCACTATAAATCAGTGTTTGCCATCGTCTAGAATTGACTTGTTTTGACTTTTGTTTGGTGTGAAAGTAAGTTTTGCCTTTAGAATCCAGCGTCGTGACCCTGATTGTGGATGGGCCGCTGGATGATGATGTTGCATGATCCCTGAATCACAGATGTTGAACCTGAACCATTTCCAAAAACTGCGTATGTCTATTCTGACGTCAGTTTGGTGTAACAATGAGTTTTCGCCTTAGATGATGGATTATGCTGATGGATCTGGTGGCAATAGAATTTGGCTGCAGAACCACAGCATGTGTGAGGACCAGGTGAGCAGGTGGCTAAGCAACCTGCCTCCGGGCATGAGGACAGACAGACAGACAAGTTCTTCCAACTCGTGCCGTCCACAATCTACTTTGATTTGAGGTGCATTGCCAAGGCATTTGCAGCCCCTCCTGGTTGTGAGACAGAGGGTTGACTGATCACGGTGCACCATGGGTCCATCACTTCCCATATCTTTGTAGTTGCCATGATGGTGCACTCTGCTGCTGCCATCTGAAGTTTGTTGACCTATCAGCCCTTTCCTGATGAATGCCTGCTCCCTCAACATGTGTCCCACCCTTGTCTCCTTCTTCGCACTTCAAGGTGTATCTTGGTTTGTGCTGCATCATCCACAGGGCAGCACCTGTGTCATGGCGTTGCATCTGCAGACTGGCCCTCAACATTCCTTGGCTATTGCAGTCACCAGCTCCAACACCGAGAAACTCGATGCTGTTGCGCAAGCATTTGAATCTTGGTTTGGGGCAGACACACCAATGGATGTCATGGCACATCCTTCCGACTCTGGCATCCCACATGGCCAGCCCTGGGGCCTGCAACATACCTTTGAGGGCGCCATGGCTCGCCTTTCTGCTTTCATGGCATGTGCACTGCCGTCCCAAACTCAATGGACGCATGTTGTCTCTGTTGAAAATGGAGTGTGCGTGCTGCAGGAGCATAAGGGTCCTCAAGCAGTAGACATGTGTTGTGTGGTGGTGCAGAACACTGCCACAGGAGAGCGGTATGTTGGATGGGGCCCCGGACGACCATACCCGCTAGAGTGTGTGCAGGGTATGGCTCGGAGGGGGGTCTCAGGGCCTCAGATTGGCCAGTATTGCAAGGAGTATTATGCCGAGCTGGCACTGCCGTTTTCTCGTGGGGATCAGGTCTCTGCTGCTGTGCCATGCATGCTTTTATGCTAAAGGTGGAGGGGGGGGGGGGGCTTCCAATGTGCTTCAAGGGGCTGTGGAATGGGCTGCAGAGTGGTAATTTGCACCACAGGGGATGGAGAAGAGTGCAAGGGAATACAGAGAGGCAACAGGGTAAGGGGCCTATCAAGTGGTAATGGACTGCTGAAGATGGGAGGAAAGCGTGAGGACCACAGAGCAAGGAGCAGTATTCAGCAACTTCCTACATTCTAATCCTACATTCTAATACGAGTGCATTCTCCTGCCTCAAGCCCTTGTTTCCTGCATGAATCCCAGGCACATGCTTACACACAAAATGAGCAGGCGGTGTGAGCGGGAACGTTGTTAGCGTCGGGGGGGGCGCATGTAGTGCAACGTTTTACATGTTGGCAACTGCCCCGACCCCAGTTTTGGATCTTTTCCGCAAGGATTGAGAGTTTTTTTTTTATTGGAAAGGGAGTTAAATTCTATTGATGGCATCCATGTCACAAGAAATTGTGTGAAAGGGAGTATAGAAAGGGTGTCTGGTTGTGCTTGATGGGTTTGGCTGTTACAACGTACACAGAGTGTTTGCGGCCACATTCCTTGAGAGATAGGACTGTGACATCATTTCAAGCGCTACATTGGGCAAGGCACTGTATAAAATGTGTTTGTTGCTCACCTGAATGTTGATTGAAAATGTTCATGAAAGCATGGACACTTCCTTCATTATGAAGTCATTGCTCATGATGACACATACAAAGGCTACGTCCACATCGCGCATTATGTTTGCGCAAGAGTTTGAACGAAGCCCAACAAGAATGAATCGCATGGCTTCTATCATGCAAGGGTTAGCACCTCTTTGCTCGCTTGCGGCAATGGAGGATTGTCTGCAATATCCACGCTACTACTTCCTGCTTCCTATTCTTAAAAATGAATTTGCTGCAGCTTGCTAGTACCTGGCCTTTTTAATCCGTGCGGCTTGCTGCATGTGAGTAGCTGATAGCTTGCTTGCTGCTAGCTAACACTACCAATCACCAACCGACACTACCAACTACCAACCGACACTACCAACTACCAACCAACACGACCAACTACCAAACAACACTACCCGCTGCCACCTGACACTACCACCATCCCTGCCAATGAGTGTAAATCCAAGAATGAGGTTATCTCACCAAATCCCTACCCCTATGCGCATTTTCTCCTGCACCAGGTCACCTATGCAACGGGCATTGCTCTGGCTCAGATGTATCCATGTATCCAGCCCCGAGTGTCCAGTGGCCTCAGCGGCTTTTTCGGGCACTTTTGGAACCCCATGCCCCGTTTGGTTCAAACGCACCATGGGCTCTACAGCATGGCAGTCGTGCTCATGGTACTGGGGTCATACGCTCTGGGATTCTTGTCCGCTGCAAGAGGCAAGGGTGGACGTACTGGTCAATCTGCGTAGCAGCGGACGGCTGGACAAATTCGGCGATGGTCAAGGATGGTGATTCTTCCGTTGGTGATATTTGAGTCTGGCCGAGAGTTCAGGTGTTCAAGGAGCGAAATCACACGGCACCAAATCAACGTGATATCCACAGGGAAGCAATCCGTTTTCTGTACTCCCATCCCCCACGTGTCAATCTTGGAGCGTATTTGTGTTGTTGTGTTGTGGCAATGGGACCGATGACAAAGTATTTGATGTCCGTTGCAGAAAGAGGGCAATAAGGTAGTATTCGAGAGTCAATGCAGGGCGACCATCTGCTTCACCCATTGAAATGGAAGTGCCACAGTGGCGCCTGCTTGAATTGCACGTGTTCATGTTGCGGCATTGCTACTCCAGCTATGAATCCGTCCAGCTCCAAGATTGTGGAGCTCTGCCGCCTCTTGGCACCATAATAACATGCCAATGCCATCAAATGGTGGTATGTGGTGTGGTAGTTCCCAGTAAGTCCTCAGTAAGTTCCCAATAATAGCTACATTTGTTTTTGAAACTGAACTGTGAATTGCATGGTCCACAATGATTACGAAGAGCACGCTTCGATGGGGCGTCATACTGCTGGGGCAAGCCGTCGTTGGACAACCAGGATGTGATAATCATCATGACGCTTGTGCTGACGGTTGAGCATTGGGAGGATCATGATTACTCCCCTGGGGTTCCATTTCTGAGATGCCGAGCACTTCTAAGGCCATCGCAGAAAGGAGCTCTTGTAGGACCGTGGCTAGCACACAGCTACATTGCGTGACGACCTTATGCATGCTTAACCCGTTACGCTTACAGCAGCTGCTGTACGGGTGGTAGCTTTTGCTGCAATATCTGAGATTCCTAGTTACTGTACAGCATGTTTCTTGAACATTGTTCCTTGACATGTGTGTTGCAGTTGCCATCTTTTGCAGACATCTTTAATTTGTCGCTCCCGATCGGTCTGGGAGGGGCTTCTTGCAGAGAGAGGGTGGGGTTAATGTGTTTCAGAACAGCACGGTTTCATTCTTAATTCTGTTCTGCTGAGGGCAACAACACCCACCTCACTGGGTTTGCTGTTTTCTGCTGGGCTTGAATCCGTCGCAACATCTCTTCCGTCTCCGCACGAAGTACGGCATGGCGTGATGTGTGGAATGTTTACTGTGGTCAGGGGACAGCGCAGCGACCACAAAAAGGTAAAGTGCACCGTCACAAATCAGCAGATATTGCTGAATCCAATCTGCTATTGCACAAGGTGCCCAACGCGTGATTCTTGGGGGCATCTGTGCAGAGTTGCACCGGCTCCACGGGTCCAGAGAATGGGAACAGCCATCGCCGGCAGCTCTTGGGTTACGGTGGACGACATTACAGATTTACTGACGGCTGCGTCTTCGCTTTTGTACGACGGGGAGCTCGTCACAAGGTTGTGCGCCGGACATTGTGTGCTGCCCTACCAAGACGCAAAGACCAGCTCCGGCTTCGTGCGGGTCGGGAACGCCCCCGCCTGCGATGGCATCGAGTTCAAGGTGTTCACGGATGCACTGACCGCTGGGGCCATCGTGTATAATACAATCAACAGCTTCGACACATCGGTGGCCAGTGCCATTCTCTCCTCGGCGACGTTCTAGCATTCAGGATCCGCGACACAGCCGCCGCGCTGGCGCTCAAGCCCACGGGCGTCACACTATCGGCGGCTGTGCCCATAGGATCGGAGTGAGTACCCCTGTTCCATCATTGCATTGCTTTGTGGTGGACCTGGTCAATTATATCGGTACTGCTGTTGGTCATTCGTGGGTGTTGCGAGTTTCATGCCTCCAACAGTCCGTGTGAGATCCCTGCTACCCCATACACTTTCCTGGAGCTTGGCATATCGTCCCAGTCCTTCCGATGCAAGAGTTTGGGCGCCCCCCCCCCCCGACCCCTGCTCCACTGGGTAGAAGCGAGTGTACATAGCCAAAGGTGTCAGTTGTATTGCACTTTGTTTTGCACGAGGCGCATTACTCTGAGAATTATTGGCTGAAATTTTCTAAAGGCAGGGACATTCAGTCTATCAGTACCGACCTCGATTGTGCCCCCCTGCTCCCATGAACACGAGCAAGTGGACATGATATAATCAACGTCTACTGGCCAAAGGGCATTCGGTGTGCCGGTCAAAATACGCCTTCTTTTTTGCATCGGTATCATCCCCTGGAGGCAAGGCAGTACCTGTCATCAAAACGCCATCCTCCTCGGCCTCAGGTGTCCTTACATGCACATGAGGGGGGCATTTAATGAATGAGTTTTACAGGAGGGATGATCTTTCTGCACAAGTTCAATGGGGGGAAGACAATGCAACGACCAAACGCCAGCCCATACAAAGCTACAGATGAGAGAGAAGGGACCTCAGGCCAGCCATCTCTCGCTCAGCCCCAAGTTTGACCCTTGTCATGTGTACTGACTTTCCTTCGCAGGGCTCTTGTGCTTGTCCCATATGAGCCCATCCTTGTCCTTGCCTCAGCACCACGATAGCTGCCCTTGCCATAGCCCTTGCCCTTGCCAACGTCTTTTGCCTTGCCCTTGCCATGGTTGCCAAAGTCGTGCCATGGCCGTCCTCGGCGTAGTATCCTGTACCAAAGTCCATGCACTCCCCGTTGCCCAACGGTTTGTCACTGCGCAGTGGTACCAAACCGGCGCTCAACCTGCTTTTGTCAATCATGTATATCCGTCAGTAGGCTCCAGCTCTTTCTGATCACGTTTGCCCTTCCGTACACTAGTGGCAAGTCTGTGGCAAGTCTATGCAGTCCAGCGCCTCTCGGATTAAGTTGAGGGGCAACACTGGTGCGGTTCAAATGGCGCCATACGTGCCTCAATACCGGTACCATGTTGGCTTTGTTTGTGGTTTCGGTACGTCTCAGCAAAACTCAAATTCCCTGAAGAGGCCAGAAATTTCAAAGCCTCAGCCTTGGACAAAGGCCCAGTGATACGGCACAGACCGAAAGCACTGGTCTCTGCAATTGGTCTGCCGAGCGACAAACGAGGCCAGTGGTAAGTGCCCCAATTTCTGCACCCAGACCCCGGCATTCAACGTGTGGTGTCTCAGGAAGACCCTCAGGCCTCTGCAGAACTACTGGGGGCATTGCTGTTTTCGCCCTGGGCGAACTGGTGCATTATAGGTCAACCAGCCCACACAGGGGGGGGAGGGGGTTCATTCTGAGCATTTTGAATATATACAAGTCGGGGGCTGTAATGTTCTTTTACCATTCACCACAAATGGAGGGGAAATGGTGGGGAATGGGGAAAATCGGGGAAGATTGGGGGTTCTGTGCCCCGGTCCACAGAGGCCAATACAATTTTCCGCCGCTGGCGTCGCTTGTTCCTTGTTGTTCACCATCGGTTTGGGTTGGTGGGTGCGGGGGGGTTTTGGGCTTTGGGCCTGTCCTCCCTGTCCGACGGGTCTTAGGGGCCCACGGATTGCTTCATCTGGGGAGAGCCAGGCAGAAGCACACCACTTGTCCGCAAACCATGCAGTCAGACGACCGGGGGTACACACCTTCCTAAGTGCAGACTGTGCGTGTGCGGTATATGGGGGGTGCTGGGGGGGGGGGGGCCGACACGTAAAACTCAGGGAATTCACAAATGCCCCCCAAACCTGAAAAACAATTGTTTTTTTGATCCTGTTGTTTTTGTCTCTATGGTAGAGAAACGCCCAGACACCAGCAAGGACGTGAGTTACGCACATGCTCCAATTTGTGAGTAGAGCCATTGCAGAGGAAGCGGGGAAGGATTTTGGTGCAGATATTTGTGACACAACAGATCCAGGCGCAATGGTGGCAGAGACAGGCCAAGCCCGGAATAGGGGAAGATAAGTGTGTGAGATAAGATGTGTGTGAGATAAGAAACAAGGGGGTTGAGGAATAAAATAAAAGGAGGGGGGAAAGGGGGCCTCCGTGGCGAACGCCTTGGTGATGGAAATATTTCACTGGGGTGGTCTCCTTTATAATGGGCAGCTGCGGGGCAGAGTAAAGACTTTTGATGGTTTGGATGGCCGATGTGGAAAAGTTACAGTGAGGACCCGAATCATCACATCGTGGGGTACTGAATTACACAAGATCCCTCCCCTACCCGTTACAACCTCCCACCACGTTTTCATTGACAACAGCCTTATTTCGCAGTGAATCCCCCACCTACAATCAAAAAGTGTTGGATTTCTTTAATGATGATGCACAGAACTGGGGTTTGGATATGAACATTTCCAAAACAGAGGTCCCGGCTGTTCGCAATGCCCCTTCGCATCATTTTCACACCACAAAAGGGTCCGTCTTCACCACTTGGGATCCCGCTGCCTCACGGCCCGGAACCAATTGCAAATATTTGGGGGTTATCTCTTCACGCAGGACCAAGCTTCCAAATTTAGAAACTTCATCGGAGCTGAAATACGCTGCTATTTCACGAATCTGAGTCCCCTCCCATTTTTCCTATCAGAAAAAATACGTTTGTAAACAAGCAACTCCACCCCATGATCACCTGCCGCTCTTGGGGCCTCTTGGGGCCTCTTGGGGCCTGCCTCCCTCCAACATCGCTGTTTTCGAAAAGGACATATGGCGTAGGCTTCAAAAAGGATCCATTACCCCACATGTTTCCCCCATGGATCCCCCCCCCCCACCCCCGCCCCGTTCACAGGGTTTGGACATCTTCCCGCAACCTCATGGTCCATATTCAGCTCTTGAACGCTGCCATCTGCTGCCTTACACACGTGGCTCCTGAGGCAGTATCTGCCTGAGTCACACCAAGCCCCTTTCAAAATACGGTCGTGCAGTGCACACTGTCTCCAGCTCAGCTACCACAACATGGGAGTCCGGCATTCTCTCCAGTGTCCAATCTTCAAATAAGTGAATCCGTAATTGCTCACTACAAAACACATGGCCAGGGCATAGGAGCAGCTGTGTCAACCACCAAGAAAACAGCAACCCTGGAGTTCCAAACCAAAACGAGTTCGCATGCCCCGCACTCCCCCAAAACCCCCAGAGTGAGACACACCTGCATGCTCCGCACCTCCCCAAACCCCCCAAAGCTAGGGTTGCAGTGACAGAGTAGCCAGGCCCCTAACCCTCGACACACTTGACACTTGACACCTGATTCCTACATTTGTCGGTGGTGTCGGCTGCGCGCCAGTCACTATTTTTTCACCAACCCTTGGCAGGTTGGCCCCCCTGTGGAAACCCCCCTTTCTATTTTTCTCCCACAAGTGTGGAACACCACTCCCCAGCAACTGGAATGGGGACAGCAGAGTTCCCTGCCCCAAGCAAATAGTGACCAACAGTACCTGAATGTCATCCCCCTCCCTCTCTGGTGCTGATGGTGTGTGAAATACAACCTGCTGCTTCATCTCAGCCTCAGTCTTCACACCACTGTCTTTTAGCCTACAGTCTTTGTGCCTCCTGCACACTGGGAAGCCCACGGGCGTGGCAGTCTCCCACTGCATAACCTGGTTTTCAGACTCAGCTAATCCTCACTATGTGTCACATCCGCTATCACACCATCGTGGGATCATCGTAGCATTGGACAGCTCTGAACCTTGATTCCGAGAGGTTATCTGGAGTACTGCCCGGGGGGGGCGACTCCTAGGACGCCAACTACCCCCCCCCCCCTAGGGGCTTCCGGCCAACAGTTGGTTGCCAAAGGTGTCGCCCTCAGGCGTCCATGGGCGCCAAAGGCGCCCGATGCTCCATGAACACCAAAGGTGCCCTAAGGAAAATTTTGTCCACTTTGCACTCCAACACTATCCCTCAACCCAACCTTGACTCTAACGCCCACCCCCAAATCTCAGCCTACTCCTAACCCTACACCTACACCTGACCCTAGCCCTAACCCTAGCCCTAGCTCTCACCCTAGGCTAGGGTCAGAGTGAGTGTTGGGGTCCAAAATGGAGCAATGATGTGGCAAAAGCAGCCATGAACGAAATTTGGGGGATCTTGTTGAGCTTGGTCAACATGGCTGGCATGGCCAAACTAGCTGGCTGCAAAGGTTAGGGTTAGGTTTATGGTGATGGTATGGTTAGAGGGAGGGCAAGGGGAGGTAAGGGGAGCCTGTGCCCCCCCTCCCGCCCGAGCACCCCAAATCGCCCCACCTGGACCCCCCCCCACCACCCCGAATTGCCCCACTTGGACCTCCCACCCCCCCAACCGACCCTCCCGGAGCCCCCCCCCCCCCCCCCTATTCGCCCCTCCCTGAACCCCCCCTCCAATCCCCCCCCCCAAGGGGCCTCCGGCCAACAGTTAGTTGGGGGGGGGGGGGGTTGGCGTCCAGAACTGAGGGGTCGCCCCCCCCCCCCCCATGGAGTACTGTGAAGTGAGCAGGCTACGCCAGCTCATCTTAGTCTGAACCCCAAAAACAGCAACCCTGGAGTTCCATGACGGTACAGCAACCATCAATGATGATACCAATTTAACATCCCATTTTCCCATACACACAAACTTCCCTTATTTTCTACTTCTCCTCACCAGCACCTGGCACACATCTTTACCCACCCGCAGCACCTCAGTTCCGATCCACGTCTCCCCCCCCCGGCTCACAAAGAGGTTTCAATTTATGGGGCCCTTTTTCACGTCCCCGCCCAGCACCTGGCTTGGGGAGCACTTAAACCCTACAACTGGGCCAATCGAGCAGCTGTCTTGGGCCTTGTCGCCTGCAGGATGGACGCGACAGCATGTGTTTGCGACGGGGCCTTGAGGCGATTTCAGTGGTGGTGTTTGTCCGCATGCCTTCGGCTCGGGTGCGTGTCTGTCTGCGTGCATCCGTTAAGAATTTTTCAGCCCCGCACATGTGAGCAACGGTGCACGCGCAATGTCCATTCGGCCACTCCAGACAACCGAAGAAACGGTCCCCGCGCTTGCGATGGAGCCGGGCCGCTGTCCTCCGCCGCAAAAGGCGGCTGCCGCCGCGTATCCGAAGGGCATTGCTGCCGCGGAGCTGCTTGCGGCCGAAGCCGACACCAGCTTCGGGTCCACCGTCAAGGCAAGGGCCAGAACGAGGCTGCAGTACGTGGGCAACCGCCCGTTCCTGTGCGCCACCCACGAAGAGAAGGGGCTGCGCGCGCGGCTCCGGAGGCAGAAGGCCGCCAATCCTCCGGTGAAGTGGATTGTGCAGGACGAGGGCTCGCCATTCAACGACCCGCAGGGGCTGAGGCAGGTGTGTTCGTCCCCCCTTGGGCCCTTTCTCGGACACGCCAGAGGTCCCAGACCAGGGGGCCTGGCTCCCTCGTTGGGCGGTTTCGCTGCTTCCGCTGCGAATTTGGAGTGGGCTGCGACTGCCACCCCCACACCCCCCCCCATGGGGTGCTTCCCTGGTTTCCAGCGAACAACCCCAGAAAACGTACCATCCACAGCCTTTGAAAAAGTGGCGCATGGAGTGTTGCCCCCCCCCAAGAGACAATTTTTGTCTCCCGGACAAGAGGTCCACGTCCCATGCCACTAGCGCAGCTGAATGCAGCCGCAAGGATGGAATATTGCGTAGTGCCCATGGATGCCAAGGGATGTCCTCACAGCGGTGCAGCGGGGGGACTTCGCCCCTCAGCGAACAATGAGGGCCGAAAGGGCCGCAGGGGTTAGGGCATAAAGAAAGGGACTGGGAGGGACCCCGCATCCCTCCCATCAGGGGGTCGGCCGGGCCAAAGGGTGGCCGTCCAAAAAGGCGTGGAAAATGTGGAAAATGCATCCTCGGTGGCGATAAGGGTCAGAATGAGACATACAATCGGGCAGGGACGTGGGCTGGGATTTGCTTCCGCATCCCCGCAGCAGAGAAGGCAGGGCACATACACAAGGCCACGGTAGGAACGCCACACACCCAAAACCATCGTTCGCCAACGGGGCAAGGGAAAGCAAAAAGAGTGTTGGCACCTCCCCAGCCCCTCCACCAAGGACACGGGGACGCATACTCTGAATGGGGGGTTGGATGCCCCTCTCCGGTGCACCTTCGGGGGAGGGAACAGGGGCACGGGACCCGGAGAGCCCCGGTGTAGGGCCCCAATCCTCAAAAGTTTGTTTCACAAAGAGGAAACACCACCGTCTCGGTTGCCTTGGCCGGTGGGGCGTGGGTCGTTAATGGCAGCGCAAGGGTACAGGTCCCCCAAGCAGGCTCAAGCCGCCTATGTGGGGGCGTACCGTGCGCTGTGCGCGCGCTGTGCGAAAAGTTGGCTGTTCTCCACCACCGGGAGTTCGGTAAGTTCAGAAGATTGAAAGGACGTCATTGAATGGCTGCTGCAGTGGACGGGGCTATAGGGGGCAGAATTTAGGTCCCTGGGACCCATGGCAAGCATCAGATGTTTGAATTTTTGAAGTGATGAATTGAGTTTTGAATTGATTGTGCATGATTCCGCAGGTGGGTGGTTTTCAGGGTTGTTACCTGGATAATCACCGTAATAATTGGCGCTGTGCCCGCGCTGTGCCCGCGCTGTGCGAAAACGCCCCTGTGCAGGCTGAGCCGACCGGCCAAGACACCCTCGGGTTCCCCGCCCCGACATGCCCTCTACAGTACCTGAACGCACACACACGCGCATACACATGGGAGGGAGGCATACCTGCACGGCCCCCGGTAACACACACCCCATTCACAATGCATGTACTAGTGGTGGCAGAGGGCGGAAGTGCAGCGGGCTGGCTCCGCTCTCAGGAGGGTTCATGCCTGAAGAGTACACGCAGAGTATACCAAACATCATTGTTGGCGAGGCCGCGTGTTGAAGCGGCTTTCCTCTGAGACTGGCGGGGGGGACGGTCCATTAGGGGCCGCTGCCTGTCTTAAAACACATCGGTTCGACCCGCGTCTGCGTCTTCCATTACTACCTCCGCTTTTGGGGCACTGAGCATTGGGAGCAAGTCCATTGACAATGTGTACCTCCACGCGACCGGCCTGGTCCTGAACGGTACTTCTTCGGCACGCGTACGTGGAGGGGTGTCCCCGGGAACGTACATGTTGTGTTTTGGAGGTGATGGGTTCTGTCTGACGCATGAAATTGTGTGCTGTTACGTGGCTGGACGCAGGCCGGTAGCATCGGCCGCGCTTGCGCCCGACGATCTGCCGGGTCGGACCGGTTGCGGCAGCGCACGCCTGTGGATTCAAAATCAGGAGACGCACAGCACGCCAGTCCCATCCCAGCCCTCGACATGTCACAGGCGTGTGTGGGGCTATGTGGTTTGTGCATCCACTCCCATGTCCATGTCCAGCATCCCTTGTCGACATCACCGGCAGCCGGGGGTCATCCAACTGTAGCAGAGCGTCCACACGCGCACATGCACTCACTGACCTTTCGTCTCCCGTATCTTCGTTCTCCTTCCCTCTCTCCGTCGCTCCCAACCTCTCCCCTTCTTCCTTCGCCCTCCCTCCCTCCCACACTCCCTCAGTCGCTCCCCGCTTTCACAGCCCTGTTTCCCCTTTTACCCCGCTTCCCTGCACACTTTCTTTGGCTACCCCCCCCCCTTTCTCTCTGTCTCTCCGAACAGAGCTTAAGCCGCCCACCGCTGTCAAGTCGGCCCCCTGCGGGGCCGCACGACAGAGAGAAGGAAGAGCGGCGGCGCGCGAAGCTCCTCGGGCTCTCTTCCTCGTATCTGCCCCCGACATTCCTGACGGAGCCCGTCCGCGCACCGTCGCTGGACACGTCGTTCTCGCCGATGGCGCTGTCGGAGCACACGAACGCGACCGCCCCGACCGAGCTGTCGATGCTCGGCTCCACCACGGGGTCCCTTGCGTCCACTCTGCACCGGCTGCCCCCGCTGGAGGGCGCGCCGAGCGATTTCCTGCAGTTCCCGGACCTGCCGCCGGTCCCAATGTCCGCGAGCCGCGACCGGCCCATCCCCGGATCGCCCATGGGGTCGTCGCACAGCCAGGCCCGGCCCGTCCCCTTCACCCACCACGACGACAAGGGCGAGCTCATGAGCCACATGGACCTCCTTCGGGAGGAGCGCTTCCGCATCCGCGAGCAGCGCCTGCAGCAGCAGCAGTACAACCTGGCGCTGCACCACCACCTGCTGCGCACGGAGCAGGAGGTGCGCGCGCTCGACCGGAAGAAGGCCAAGACGCACCCCGCGGAGCTGGCGCGGCTGTGGCTCACCTACAAAAAGGAGGAGGCGGAGCAGAAGGAGTCCGAGCGCGCGATCACGCAGCAGATCGCGCTCTCCGTCAGCAGCGACCCCATGGCGACGCTTTTGTGCAACCGGGAATTCAACGGCCGGGACCCGGATGCCGCAGAGGAGACGCCCGCGCGCGCCCCGTCACCGGGCCACAGGCAGCCACGCCGGCAGAAGCGCGGGACGTCGGGAGTGGATCGAGCGGTGCGGCCATACCTGCACTCGGTGGGCGCGCCGCTCGCACGGCGGGTGGAGAAGGTTGTGAAGGCGACAACAGCAGCCAAGGCCACGTCGGACCCGGCGGCGGCGCCGCCGCACCGCTCGAACAAGGCGCCCCTGCGCAAGAAGCCGAAGCAGCAATCAGAGCCGCCGGCCCAGAGCGAGGACATTCCTGCGCTTGCCCGGCGGACGTTTCTGGAGTGCTGGGCGCGGGTGGGACTGGCCGTCCCGGAGGACCCTGCGGTGCTGTTTGCCCCTCCCGCGCCGACCGCGAAGGCCCGGCAGGACCCCCGGAAAGTCGCGTGTGCCGAGACCCTGCAGCGGGCCGTGAGGCGCTGGATCGCAAGGCGCCGCACGAAGCAGTTGCACGAGGCACGAGACTTGGAGGAGCAACGGGACATCGCGGACGAGTTGGAGGACATGATGGACGACCCGAAGTTTGTGGGGCTGTTGGATTATTGAGCCCCAACGCGCGCGTAATGCAGCGCACGCCGCCGCCGCCGCCGCCGCGGCGCTGCGCGCCCCGGGCCGTGTACCGGACGTCGCATGCGCGACGAGCGCGTCGCCCCGCACGCGCGCACGGCCGCGACCTACCCATTGGTTCCGTTGGCGTCCGCACCACGAGCGGAAGGCACTAGGGGAGGGGGGGGCTTACGTGTCGGGCCGCACCCCCCCGCCGCCGCCCACCAAACGGGAAACTATGAGGAACAACCGACTTGGGCCAGCGCTAACGGCGCACGGAAAAAAAAAATTTGGCCTCTGTGGACCGGGGCACAGAATCCCCCCCCCCCATTTTCTCCATTTTCCCCCATTTTCGGTGTCCTGTGGTGAATGGTAAAACGGAGATAGCCCTTGACTTGTGTGTGTTCAAAATGTTCGGACTGATGCAGTTCAAAAATGCCCCCGAAACCCGAAAAAAGGTTTTGACCCCGGAACTGAACTGACCCCCCGCCCCCCCCCCCCCGTGGCTGAAGGGTTCGAGGTGGTTGGGCAGGTTTTGTCCGGCCACAACCCCCGCAGTGCTCCCGGGACAGAGACGAGCATTCAACGGGTCGGAGCAGAAGAAGAAGGAGGGGCCTTGTTCTGATTGTACTGTGCCTTGCCTAATTCCTGTCGTTTGCATGTCGTGCGATCAGTGTCATTCGTGGTGTACCCCCCGCCCCAAATCCCGGATCGCGAACTGCATCCCCGAAGACGGTGATGCACAGGGGGTTCTGTCGCCTGTCTGCCGGGTGGAGGGAGCGGGACCAACAGACTGACCGCGGCGGTCCCTCGCAGGGCCCTGCATCCAGCATCTCTTTCCCACGTCGGGATCCCTGAAAGCCCACAGCCAGCGCCTGGAGCACGGTGCCGATGGCCCGCAACGTTTGTTGTCAGGGGGTGTCTTTGGTGCGCGTGGCTTTATTGGGGCCGCAGGAACGCACCCAACCCTTCCGATCTGCTGCGGTCGTCGCCGGGGGCTTCGCTCGCCGCCGCCGAAACCGTTCCCCCAGCCCCGCCCGACCTCCCGCCCGCGGGGGGGGGGGGGGGTGATCCCATGATCGAAGAGGGCGCATTGAGGCGAGTGGCGCCCGACACGCAAATTTTTCGAATGGGAATTCATCTGATCTTTGACTCAAAATGTTCGGCGCGTCGTGAGGGATCTGTTTGTTTTTGAGTTGGCTGCGTTGGGGGTACCCAGACCCCCCCCCCCCTCGGCCGCAGGAGCCCCTGAGGGTATGTGTGCCCCAGTGGATGGCGGGCGCTCAGTCATCATCTGCCGTCCCCAAACGGACGCACTGCCTGCGGCCCGGCCATTGCTCAGTGCCGACAATACCGTAGCCCCCCCAAACCCCTCGGGCTCTCGGGGCCCACGGTCCACCCACCCTTTGCCTACGCACAGAACCGTCTGTGGGGCGCACGGGGGCACAATCCACTGGCCACGCCACGGGCACAGTGCCTGGAAATGCAGCGCACCACTGATGCCGATGTGCAACACTCGGTGGTCTGGAGCCCTGGGGCCCTGTGTTGCCATCCGCCCGTCCGATGTAGAGAGCCCCCTCCAAATAACATGGTACGGGGACGACCGAATGTGAAGCCTGGCAGCGTTGGCAGGCCCCCCCACGAGGGCAGTGGCTGCGATGATTAGCAGTGGAACAGACATTCCACTCTCACCCACAAAAGCCCCCCCCCCAAACACACACAGAGTTGCCCAGCAAGCGCATGCGCATCCAGATGCGCCCGTCGGAGCGGCGTGGCCGCGCGGGAACGGAATGTTCATAACACCCAACCGCACAGAGGCTCTGGCCAGGCAAGGGGTGGATGCAGGGGGGCGCCTTCTTTTTCCTGCCGCCCTGTGCGGCGACAAAGACGCGGGCACCCCTCATACAGCCAGCCAGCCCACAAACCCGTGCAGGCCTTCCTCTACAATATGGTGACCTCCTCCCACACACATCCTCAGAACTGATCGCAACCCACACGCAGGCTACGCAAAAGACATGACACTGGGCATCGGTTATACTACACGGTCACCTCATCATCCCCCCGCCCGTGAATGAGGCGATTCTGAGTCCTTCAGTGGAGTCGACTCCCTCTCTGCCCCGCATCCTCCACCCAAGCGGATGCGCATGGCCGCTTTATCTTGTGGACCGTCGAGTGCCCTGACGGTCGCGCTGCCCCACAGTCTACAGCGACCCCTCCCTCGCCGCCTCTTGACATGCGGAGACGCAGCCCCTTCCCTCACAGGCCCCATAAGGCCTTGCCGGACCCGTGCGTGCTCGTCCTGGGGGGCGGCCCCCCTGACTGCTCCGTGTTTCTTGTTCCGTGTTGATTAGAGAGGTCTCCGCTGCGATGGTACACGGGCTCGTTGCCTGCCTGACGTGTCCCTTGGCGCACAGACGCTCCACAGAGGTCCCCGCTTCACTTGCACTTGCACTGGTCACTCAATGACAGAGCTGTTCTTGGGGATGGCGACCATTGGAAGGCACAGAAGTTGACGGAACGCCCCATGTTGCTTGCACAAGGACGCACTCTGCAAGGATCCTTGATGTAGGACATGGGCCCCGCTGCAGGGACGGCACGCTGCAAACCCCGTTGGCCCCAACCCAGGGATGCATTAGAAGGGAAGTGACCTCAGAGGTGGCCCCAGAGGCGGTTAGGCAGGCGGTTGGAGGAGGTTCCCAAGGCGGTTGGGGACGGTTACTGTCGGTTACAAATGCCGTTGAAGTTGGCGCTTGGCGTCAGGGGGACAGTGGCTGGGCATAGGCTGGGCGCCCTGGAGGGGGGGGCACGGGGGGGGGTACCTCCTCCCCTTCGAATGCATCCCTGCCCCAACCCCCTGCTGTGATACACCGCCTCTTGCTCTCCAGGGAATGGCCACTTTAATTTGCACTTGGCGTCTGGGTCGGGCAATCCTATTGGGATGCCCTGCCGGCACAAGCAGCCTGCCCCGGGTGGCGCTGTGTCGTACCGTGCCTGTTACCTGATTCCAAGTGCATTACTCGAGTGTCGGTTGGACCGGCCTGGACAGAGCCTTTTGTCCCCGAGGCAAGGTAGAGACTCGCTTCAACACCGGACCCGGTGTCAGGCAGAGAGGGATCCTGCTATCACTCTAACCTATGTCTTTAATAGCCCCCTCCCCCCCCGCCCCCCCCACTGTGGATACATCAAGGCAGTGTGCGTATATTGCCCTCGGATGATTTCGACATGTATGGTAGATGCCAGTTACAAGTTGAAATTGCTTTGTGGCCCCCCTGTGGACACAAATTTGGACCGGGGATCCAGCAGTGATTTGCATGAGTATGTGCCTCTGGCTTTGCATTTGCAACAAACTTTGGTTTGATTGATTGATTGATTTGATTGACAGGAAAATACGGCCCCTCCATATGGTCCTTGGTAGGGAATAGTAGTGGACTGGGCTGCTCTAATAGGCTCATTTTGGCGGGACTTTGGGAGGGATGCAACTTGGAGGGTGATCTGGAGCAGACCGGTCGAGAAGTAGCGCAGAGTGCAAAGGATTTCCCCTCTAACCAAATCACAGCCACCCTCCGCCCGCATGCGATTTCCATGTTTCTGCTGCGCAAATGCATGCAGTGCACACCGTCAGTTTGTACATCCTGTCGCCTCCTGGTGTGGCCTCATCCCGCGCATGTCTGTGTGCCGAAGCTTCTTCAGCTGCTCTGTTCTGCAGCTGTTTCTGGTGGATGAATGTTCCCTAACCCACAGCTCAACCTAATCCAGACCCTACCCAAACCCAAAGCCTATGCCGAAGAGATGTGGGAGTACAAATGCTGGGGCAAGTGGCCCCAGTGGCAGGGTCCAAAGGGAGGGTTCGTTGGACCTGTGCATTCACTTTGACCAGGTCCAGGCCACATACCATGAGACTTTTCGCTGTGCGTGTTGGTTGTGCACCCCCCCCCCTTTGTCCTAGCTGCGCCCTTGTCCAAGCTACAGTAGGCGTAGGGACCGTATTAATTTGGGACCTAATTTAATTCGGTACCAAATGTAGTGCAGCCACATAAGACATGGGTTTGGTGACAAATTCGCCAGTTGCATAGATTCATGGACACATTTATTGTGAGTGTTTGCCCACTTGAACCCACACATCTCTGATTTTGGGGATATGTGTGCACCATATCCCCCTTTGTTGCACCAGCCCATCATGCAATCTTCTCTTTTCGAACTGGGCGTCCAGTTATTTTCACACGTTCCACCAGTGAGCGTGTGGATGCCACAATGAAGGGACCATCGGAGAAGGGGAATTCATTTGCGGTGTTGGAGTACATGAAGGGTGGGCAGGTGGTCACACACCCCTTTGCTCCTCTTCAAAAAATCGAGTTCTTCATCCGATCCCCATCCCTACACCCCACACCTATTTTATCCTTTTAACCCGCAACCTGATCCAAAGACGAGGCATATTTCTGCCATTGACTGGTTAGCACCGGCGTACCAGTAAGTGTGTGTACCATACGTCTCGGTGTGCCACATAAAGGCTCACCGTGCAGGAGTCTACCTGAAGCGCCATCATACTACAGTGGCAAAAAGTTTACCATTCAGCAGCCATGTTTCTCTCAATCTGCCAGGGTTAATGCAGTGCACTCACCATCTGCTCAGAAGGCCTCTTGAAGGCCGCAGAAGGCAAATGGGACCTTTTGTCCCATGTAACACCCTCCCACACTGCCATGCCTGCAATTCTAAAGTGTTCAGGTAAGAAAAGATTCTGTCAGGACGCCACCTCGGTTGGAGGGTGGGAGCGCTAGTCAATGTCGTGAAGGCCCGTGGCGTTTGCTGGACAGATGTATCATTTTATTGCATGTTTGGGATAACTGCACTGTGATGTTGGATTCTGGAGCTTCCAGGAAACCATCGTTCATATGGCTAAGGTGCGCTATTGCCTCAGGCACACGCACGTACCCTCTCAGCATGGTATCTAGTTGATTTGGTGTCACATAACATATAATGAAACACTCAGATTTGGATCCCGAGTTGAAATTGCGTTGGGTTGGATGACAAGGGTGCCCACAGAGTTATGGTGTGCATTGATGTGGCAGAAGAACAATATAATTGCATCGTTACTGTGTGCCAAAAAGTTGGACTGTGCAGTGCAACAGATGAGGAAGTGCATGAGGTAAAGGTTGTGTGACAGAGGGTGGATGCCCTGGGTGCACCCTGCAAACAAAATTCAAATGGCCAGTTGGAGTCATTGCTTCCAATGTGCAGCTTCGCAGCTTAGCTCACAACTTCACTTATTGGAGCTCATTCATTTAATGGAGTTCTGATCTCATGTCGCAGGCCCGTCTCTACTTTTTGTACATAATTGACTTTTTTACCATGTAGATATGTATCTGTTTTCTTTCATGAGCATTGCAGCTATTTGGACAGAACACATGAATGCTGAGGCCTCTGTTCAGATGCGGTGTGAGGGATGGATGGAAGGCAAGGGCAGGCCACAACTGGGTAAAGATCAACAGATAGTCAGAGGCACTTGAAGATGCAGTGAGTGATATCTAGTTGGAGCTAGCAGGCCAGATGCTGATATCCAGAACACGGTATGTGCTATCAGCTGATGTTGGACAGTCTGAACAATCAAAATGTGGGACAGTCTGAAAATGAAAATTAGGTCTCAAGAATGCTACAAGGGTGGACGGCATACACCTGGCGCACATCGTGCAGAGCCAAGGAGGTAATGTTATTGGCTAGCAACAAGCAACAAACAGCAAGCAACAACAAGCATTTATCCTTTCCATTTTAGCCATGCTCCATCCCAACGCTCCGGGCTCTACTCTGCTCTAGCTGTTATTTGCATTGGCACATGGCCTTCCCAAGTGGGCCTGAACTCACCGGTGGTTGCTCTGGGCGTAGGTGTTACGTTGGGAAGTGCCCTCGCCAGTGTACGCTTTGTGGGGCCAAAAACAGCCATTTTTTGGCCAAAGCATCCCTAGACCCTATTCAAAACAACCAAACAACCAAATCAAGGGAAGTGGTTGCTAACCCCCCCCCCTTGTCCATCATTTCCAGACCTGCATATATTGTGTGTGAGCTGTGACCATATAGCTTGTGTCACGGGGGCTTTATTTTTATCAGTAGCTAAGTATTTGTTGCTTCACAGCCCCCCATTGTTCATCCCCCCCGTCACCGGAACTGTCACCGGCTAGTTCCAAAAAAAAATGCATTAGTGTCATGTTGCACAGGGCCCCAACTGTGGGCCACCAGTGGGCAGACTTTCAAGTAGTCAAGACCCTCCATGGAGACCCTCCATGGAGACCCTCCATGGAGACCCTCCATGGAGACCCTCCATGGAGACCCTCCAGGGAGACCCTCCATGGAGACCCTCCAGCGAAACCCTCCAGCTAGACCCTCCATGGAGAACCTCCAGGGAGACCCTCCAGGTAGACCCTCCATGGAGACCCTTCATGGAGACCCTCCATGGAGACCCCCCATGGAGACCCTCCACGGATACCCTCCGGGGAGACTGTCCATGGAGACCCTCCATGGAGACCCTCCGTGGAGACCCTCCGTGGAGACCATCCATGGAGACCCTCCACGGAGACCCTCCACGGAGACCCTCCAGGGAGACCCTCTAGGGAGACCCTATAGGGAGACCCTCTAGGGAGACCCTCCAAGGAGACCCTCCAGGGAGACCCTCCATGGACACCCTCCATGGACACCCTCCATGGAGACCCTCCATGAAGACCCCCCATGGAGACCCTCCACGGAGACCCTCCATGGAGACCCTCCACGGAGACCCACCAGGGAGACCCTGCAGGGAGACCCTCCATGGACACCCTCCATGGACACCCTCCATGGAGACCCTCCATGGAGACCCCCCATGGAGACCCTCCACGGAGACCCTCCACGGAGACCCTCCATGGAGACCCTCCACGGAGACCCACCAGGGAGACCCTGCAGGGGGACCCTCCACGGAGACCCTCCATGGAGACCCTCGAGGGAGACCCTCCATGGAGACCATCCATGGAGACCCTCCATGGAGACCCACCAGGGAGACCCTCCACGGAGACCCTCTAGGGAGACCCTCCAGGGAGACCCTCCCAGGAGACCCTCCATGGAGACCCTCCATGGAGACCCTCCATGGAGACCCTCCAGGGAGACCCTCCATGGAGACCCTCCAGGGAGACCCTCCACGGAGACCCTCCATCGGGATCCTCCAGGGAGACCCTCCAGGGAGACCCTCCAGGGAGACCCTCAGGGGAGACCCTCCGGTAGACCCTCCAAGGAGACCCTCCAGGGAGACCCTGCATGGAGACCCTCCAGGGAGACCCTCCATCGAGACCCTCCACGGAGACCCTCCATGGAGACCCTCCATGGAGACCCTCCATCAAGACCCTCCATGGAGACCCTCCGGGGAGACCCTCCATGGACACCCTGCATGGACACCCTCCATGGAGACCCTCCATGGAGACCCCCCATGGAGACCCTCCACGGAGACCCTCCACGGAGACCCTCCATGGAGACCCTCCACGGAGACCCACCAGGGAGACCTTGCAGGGCGACCCTCCACGGAAACCCTCCACGGAGACCCTCCATGGAGACCCTCGAGGGAGACCCTCCATGGAGACCATCCATGGAGACCCTCCATGGAGACCCACCAGGGAGACCCTCCACGGAGACCCTCCACGGAAACCCTCCAGGGAGACCCTCCCAGGAGACCCTCCATGGAGACCCTCCATGGAGACCCTCCATGGAGACCCTCCAGGGAGACCCTCCAGGGAGACCCTCCAGGGAGACCCTCCACGGAGACCCTCCATCGGGATCCTCCAGGGAGACCCTCCAGGGAGACCCTCGGGGGAGACCCTCCGGGGAGACCCTCCAAGGAGACCCTCCAGGGAGACCATCCATGGAGACCCTCCAGGGAGACCCTCCATCGAGACCCTCCATGGAGACCCTCCATGGAGACCCTCCATCGAGACCCTCCATGGAGACCCTCCATGGAGACCCTCCATGGAGACCCTCCATGGAGACCCTCCATGGAGACCCTCCATGGAGACCCTCGAGGGAGACCCTCCATGGAGACCCTCCAGGGAGACCCTCCACGGAGACCCTCCATCGGGATCCTCCAGGGAGACCCTCCAGGGAGACCCTCGGGGGAGACCCTCCGGGGAGACCCTCCAAGGAGACCCTCCAGGGAGACCCTCCATGGAGACCTCCATGGAGACCCTCCAGTGAGACCCTCCATGGAGACCCTCCATGGAGACCCTCCATCGAGACCCTCCATGGAGACCCTCCATGGAGACCCTCCATGGAGACCCTCCATGGAGACCCTTCATGGAGACCCTCCACAGAGACCCTCCAAGTAGACCCTCCATGGAGACCCTCCGGGGAGACACTCCATCGAGATCCATCACGGAGACCCTCCATGGAGACCCTCCATGGAGACCCATCACGGAGAACCTGCATGGAGACCCTCCAGGGAGACCCTCCAGGGAGACCCTCCATGGAGACCCTCCATCGAGACCCATCACGGAGACCCTCCAAGGAGACCCTCCAAGGAGACCCTCCATGGAGACCCTCCATGGAGACCCTCCAGGGAGACCCTCTATGGAGACCCTCCATCAAGACCCTCCGCGGAGACCCTCCATGGAGACCCTCCACGGAGACCCTCCATGGAGACCCTCCAGGGAAACCCTCCATCAAGACCCTCCACGGAGACCCCCCATGGAGACCCTCCTTGGAGACCCTCCATGGAGACCCTCCATGGAGACCCTCCATCGAGACCCTCCATGGAGACCCTCCATCGAGACCCTCCACGGAGACCCTCTAGGGAGACCCTCTAGGGAGACCCTCCAGGTAGACCCTCCGGGGAGACCCTCCACGGAGACCCTCCATGGAGACCCTCCACGGAGACCCTCCACGGAGACCCTCCATGGAGACCCTCCATGGAGACCCTCCATGGAGACCCTCCATGGAGACCCTGCATGGAGACCCTCCTTGGAAACCCTCCATGGAGACCCTCCATGGAGACCCTCCATGGAGACCCTCCAGGAAGACCCTCCAGGGAGACCCTCCAGGGAGACCCTCCATGGAGACCCTCCACGGAGACCCTCCATGGAGACCCTCCACGGAGACCCTCCATGCAGAACCTCCAGGTAGACCCTCCATGGAGACCCTCCAGGGAGACCCTCCAGGGAGACCCTCCATGGAGACCCTCCAGGTAGACCCTTCATGGAGACCCTCCATGCAGAACCTCCAGGTAGACCCTCCACGGAGACCCTCCAGGGAGACCCTCCATGCAGAACCTCTAGGTAGACCCTCCATGGAGACCCTCCAAGGAGATCCTCAATGGAGACCCTCCAAGGAGACCCTGCAGGGAGACCCTCCAAGGAGACCCTCCATGGAGACCCTCCAAGGAGACCCTCCAGGGAGACCCTCCATGGAGACCCTCCAGGGAGACCCTCCATGCACAACCTCCAGGTAGACCCTCCATGGAGACCCTCCAAGGAGATCCTCCATGGAGACCCTCCAGGGAGACCCTCCATGGAGACCCTCCATGGACACCCTCCAAGGAGACCCTCCATGGACACCCTCCATGGAGACCCTCCAGGGAGACCCTCCAGGGAGACCGTCCATGGAGACCCTCCATGGAGACCCTCCATGGAGAGCCTCCATGGAGACCCCCCATGGAGACCCTCCACGGAGACCCTCCACGGAGACCCTCCACGGAAACCCTCCAGGGAGACCCCCCAGGGAGACCCTCCAGGGAGACCCTCCGGGGAGAGCCTCCATGGAGACCCTCCACGGAGACCCTTCATGGAGACCTCCATGGAGACCCTCCATGGAGACCCTCCACGAAGACCCTCCAGGGAGACCCTCCATGGAGAGCCTCGAGGGAGACCCTCCATGGAGACCGTCCAGGGAGACCCGTCGGGGAGACCCTCCATGGAGACCCACCAGGGAGACCCTCCATGGAGACCCTCCAGGGAGACCCTCCGGGGTGACCCTCCATGGAGACCCTCCAGGGAGTCCCTCCAGGGAGACCCTCCACGGAAACCCTCCACGAAGACCCTCCAGGGAGACCCTCCATGGAGAGCCTCGAGGGAGATCCTCCATGGAGACCCTCAAGGGAGTCCCGTCGGGAACCCTCCATGGAGACCCACCAGGGAGACCCTCCAAGGAGCCCCTCCAGGGAGACCCTCCGGGGTGACCCTCCATGGAGACCCTCCACGGAGACCCTCCATGGAGACCCTCCACGGAGACGCTCCATGGAGACCCTCCATGGAGACCCTCCAGGGAGACCTCCATCGAGACCCTCGAACGAGACCCATCACGGAGACCCTCCATGGAGACCCTCCATAGAGACCCTCCAGGGAGACCCTCCACGGAG
This sequence comes from Eutreptiella sp. 'Long Island Sound 2002', assembly GCA_964036045.1. Classification (NCBI taxonomy): domain Eukaryota; phylum Euglenozoa; class Euglenophyceae; order Eutreptiales; family Eutreptiaceae; genus Eutreptiella; species Eutreptiella sp. 'Long Island Sound 2002'. Next base: position 26,800,726 of record OZ038401.1, on the reverse strand, counting down.
ACCCTCCACGGAGAGCCTCCAGGGAGACCCTCCATCGAGACCCTCCAGGGAGACCCTCCCGGGAGACCCTCGGGGGAGACCCTCCAGGTAGACCCTCCAGGGAGACCCTCCATGGAGAACCTCCACGTAGACCCTCCATGGAGACCCTCCAGGGAGACCCTCCATGGAGACCCTCCACGGAGACCCTCCACGGAGACCCTGCATGCAAGCCCACCAGGGAGACCCTCCACGCAAGCCCTCCAGGGAGACCCTCCAGGGAGACCCTACAGGGAGACCCTCCAGGGAAACCCTCCACGGAGACCCTCCAGGGAGACCCTCCCGGGAAACCCTCCATGGAGACCCTCAACGCAGCCCCTCCAGGGAGAGCCTCCACGGAGAGCCTCCATGGAGACCCTCCATGGAGACCTTGCACGGAGACCCTCCATGGAGACCCTCCACGGAGACCCTCCATGGAGACCCTCCAGGGAGACCCTCTAGGGAGACCCTCCATGGAGACCCTCCATGCAAGCCCACCAGGGAGGGGCTCCATGGAGACCCTCCACGGAGACCCTCCACGGAGACCCTTCAGGGAGACCCTCCACGGAGACCCTTCAGGGAGACCCTCCATGGAGACCCTCCATGGAGACCCTCCGGGGTGACCCTCCATGGAGACCCTCCATGGAGACCCTCCACGGAGACCCTCCACGGAGACCCACCACGGGGACCCTCCAGGGAGACCCTCCATGCAAGCCCTCCAGGGAGACCCTCCAGGGAGACCCTCCAGGGAAACCCTCCACGGAGACCCTCCAGGCAAACCCTCCAGGGACACCATCCATGGGAACCCTCCATGGAGACCCTCCAGAAAGACCCTCCCGGGAGACCCTCCATTGAGACCCTCCACGCATTCCCTCCAAAGACCCTCCACGGAGACCGTCCATGGAGACCCTCCACGGAGACCCTCCATGGAGACCCTCCATGCAAGCCCTCCAGGGAGACCCTCCATGGAGACCCTGCACGGAGACCCTCCACGGAGACCCTTCAGGGAGACCCTCCAAGGAGACCCTCCATGGAGACCCTCCACCGAGACCCTCCAGGGAGACCCTCAAGGGAGACCCTCCATGGAGACCCTCCATGGAGACCCTCCATGGTGACCCTCCATGGAGACCCTTCATGGAGACCCTCCACGGAGACCCTCCATGGAGACCCTTCAGTGAGACCCTCCAAGGAGACCCTCCAGGGAGACCCTCCATGGAGACCCTCCAGGGAGACCCTCCAGGGAGACCCTCCAAAGAGATCCTCCAGGGAGACCATCCACGGAGACCCTCCATGCAAGCCCTCCGGGGAGACCCTCCAGGGAGACCCTCCATGAAGACCCTCCATCGAGACCCTCGAAGGAGACCCTCCATGGAGACCCTCCAGGGAGACCCTCCACGGAGACCCTCCATGGAGACCCTCCATGGAGACCCTCCATGGAGACCCTCCATGGAGACCCTTCATGGAGACCCTCCACGGAGACCCTCCACGCAGACACTCCAGGGACACCCTCCAAGGAGACCCTCCCGGGAGACCCTTCATGGAGACCCTCCACGGAGACCCTCCATGGAGACCGTCCACGGAGACCCTCCATGGAGACCCTGCAGGTAGGTCCTTCATGGAGACCCTGCACGGAGACCCTCCACGAAGACCCTCCAGGGAGGCCCTCCACGGAGACCCTCCAGGTAGACCCTCCAGGGAGACCCTCCAGGGAGACTCTCCACGGAGACCCTCCACGGAGACCCTCCATGGAGACCCTCCATGGAGACCCTCCATGGAGACCCTCCATGGAGACCCTTCATGGAGACCCTCCACGGAGACCCTCCACGCAGACACTCCAGGGACACCCTCCAAGGAGACCCTCCCGGGAGACCCTTCATGGAGACCCTCCACGGAGACCCTCCATGGAGACCGTCCACGGAGACCCTCCATGGAGACCCTGCAGGTAGGTCCTTCATGGAGACCCTGCACGGAGACCCTCCACGGAGACCCTCCAGGGAGACCCTCCACGGAGACCCTCCACGGAGACCCTCCAGGGAGGCCCTCCACGGAGACCCTCCAGGGAGACCCTCCAGGGAGACCCTCCATGGAGACCCTCCACGGAGACCCTCCACGGAGACCATCCACGGAGACCCTCCATGGAGACCCTCCATGGAGACCCTTCATGGAGACCCTCCAGGGAGACCCTTCATGGAGACCCTCCATGGAGACCCTCCAGGGAGACCCTGCACAGAGGCCTCCATGGAGACCCTCCAGGGAGAGCCTCCATCGAGACCCTCCATGGAGACCCTTCATGGAGACCCTCCACGCAGACCCTCCACGGAGACCCTCCATGGAGACCCTCCAGGGAGACCCTCCAGGGAGACCCTCCACGGAGGCCCTCCACAAAGACCTTCCAGGGAGACCCTCCAGGGAGACCCTCCACGGAGATCCTTCATGGAGACCCTCCATGGAGACCCTCCATGGAGACCCTCCATGGAGACCCTCCAGGGAGACCCTCCATGGAGACCCTCCAGGGAGACCCTCCACGGAGACCCTCCACGGAAACCCTCCAGGGAGACCCTCCAGGGAGACCCTGCATGGAGACCCTCCACGGAGAACCTCCAGTGAGACCGTCCAGGGAGACCTTCCAGGGACAGCCTCCATGGAGACCCTCCAGGGAGACCCTCCATGGAGGCCCTCCACGGAGACCCTCCAGGGAGACCCTCCATGGACACCCTCCAGGGAGACCCTCCACGGAGACCCTCTTTGGAGACCCTCCACGGAGACCCTCCATGGAGACCCTCCACAGAGACCCTCCAAGTAGACCCTCCATGGAGACCCTCAAGGGAGACCCTCCAGGGAGACCCGCAAGGGAGACCCTCCATGGAGACCCTCCATGGAGACCCTCCATGGAGACCCTCCATGGAGACCCTCCATGGAGACCCTCCAGGGAGACCCTCCATGGAGACCCTCCATGGAGGCCCTCCACGTAGACCCTCCAGGGAGACCCTCAAGCGAGACCCTCCAGGGAGACCCTCCATGGAGACCCTGCACAGAGACCCTCCAGGTAGACCCTCCAGGGAGACCCTCAAGGGAGACCCTCCAGGAAGACCTTCCATGGAGACCCTCCAGGTAGACCCTCCACGGAGACCCTCAAGGGAGACCCTCCAAGGAGACCCTCCATGGAGACCCTCCATGGAAACCCTCCATGGAGACCCTCCACGGAGACCCTCCAGGAAGACCCTCCAAGGAGACCATCCATGGAGACCCTCCACGGAGACCCTCCACGGAGACCCTCCATGGAGACCCTCCAGGTAGACCCTCCAGGGAGACCATCAATGGAGACCCTCCACGGATACCCTCCATGGAGACCCTCCACGGAGACCCTCCATGGAGACCCTTCATGGAGACCCTCCGAGGAGACCCTCCAAGGAGTCCCTCCACGGAGACCCTCCACGGAGACCCTCCACGGAGACCATCCACAGAGACCCTCCAGGGAGACCCTCAAGGGAGACCCTCAAGGGAGACTCTCCTTAGAAACCCTCCAGGGAGACCCTCCATGGAGACCCTCCACGGAGACCCTCCATGGAGACCCTCCAGGGAGTCCCTCCACGGAGACCCTCCACGGAGGCCCTCCACGGAGACCCTCCAGGGAGACCCTCCAGGGAGACCCTTCATGGAGACCCTCCAGGTAGACCCTTCATGGAGACCCTCCATGGAGACCCTCCAGGGAGACCCTCCACGGAGACCCTCCTGGGAGACCCTCCAGGGAGACCCTCCAAGGAGACCCTCCACAGAGACCCTCCACGGAGACCCTCCACAGAGACCCTCCACGGAGACCCTCAAGGGAGACCCTCCAGGGAGACCCTCCAGGGAGACCCTCCAAGGAGACCCTCCATGGAGACCCTCCAGGGAGACCCTCCAGGGAGACCCTCCACGGAGACCCTCCACGGAGACCCTCCACAGAGACCCTCCATGGAGACCCTCCAGGGAGACCCTCCAGGGAGACCCTCCATGGAGACCCTCCATGGAGACCCTCCATGGAGACCCTGCAAGGAGACCCTCCAAGGAGACCCTTCAGTGAGACCCTCCAGGGAGACCCTCAAGGGAGAGCCTCCATGGAGACCCTCCAGGTAGACCCTCCATGGAGGCCCTCCACAGAGACCCTCCATGGACACCCTCCAAGGAGACCCTCCACGGAGACCCTCCATGGAGGCCCTCCACGGAGACCCTCCATGGACACACTCCAGGGAGACCCTCCAAGTAGACCCTCCACGGAGACCCTCCATGGAGGCCCTCCAGGTAGACCCTCCATGGAGACCCTCAAGGGGGACGCTCCATGGAGACCCTCCATGGAGACCCTCCATGGAGACCCTCCAGGGAGACCCTCCAAGTAGACCGTCCACGGAGACCCTCCATGGAGGCCCTCCACGTAGACCCTCCAGGGAGACCCTCAAGGGGGACCCTCCATGGAGACTCTCCATGGTGACTCTCCATGGAGACCCTCCAGGGAGACCCTCCATGGAGACCCTCCATGGAGACCCTCCATGGAGACCCTCCATGGAGACCCTGCACGGAGACCCTCCAGGGAGACCCTCCATGGAGACCCTCCATGGAGACCCTCCATGGAGACCCTCCATGGAGACCCTCCATGGAGGGCGTCCACGGAGACCCTCCATGGAGACCCTCCAGGGAGACCCTCCATGGAGACCCTCCATGGAGACCCTCCAGGAAGACCCTCCAGGGAGACCCTCCATGGAGACCCTCCTGGGACACCCTCCAGGGATACCCTCCAGGGAGACCCTCCACGGAGACCCTCCATGGAGATCCTCCAGGTAGACCCTCCACGGAGACCCTCCATGGAGACCCTCCATGGAGACCCTCCACGGAGACCCTCAAGGGAGACCCTCCACGGAGACCCTCCATGCAGACCCTCCGGGTAGAGCCTCCACGGAGACCCGTCAGGGAGACCCTCCATGGAGACCATCCATGGAGACCCTCCGGGGAGACCCTCCATGGAGACCCTGCATGGAGACCCTCCACGGAGACCCTCCAGGGAGACCCTCCAGGGAGACCCTCCACGGAGACCCTCCATGGAGACCCTCCACGGAGACCCTCCACGGAGACCCTCCAAGCAGACCCTCAAGGGAGACCCTCCAGGGAGACCCTCCACGGAGACCCTCCATGGAGACCTCCATGGAGACCCTCCATGGAGACCCTCCAGGGAGATCCTCCAGGGAGACCCTCCATGGAGACCCTCCATGGAGACCCTCCAGGGAGACCCTCCATGGAGACCCTCCACGGAGAGCCTCCATGGAGACCCTCCACGGAGACCCTCCATGGAGACCCTCCATGGAGACCCTCCATGGAGACCCTCCACGGAGACCCTCCAGGGAGACCCTCCATGGAGACCCTCCAGGGAGACCCTCCATGGAGACCCTCCATGGAGACCCTCCATGCAGACCCTCCAGGGAGAGCCTGCATGGAGACCCTCCACGGAGACCCTCCATGGAGACCTCCATGGAGACCCTCCAAGGAGACCCTCCATGGAGACCCTCCAGGGAGAGCCTCCATGGAGACCCTCCAGGGAGACCCTCCATGGAGACCCTCCACGGAGACCCTCCAGGGAGACCCTCCATGGAGACTCTCCAGGGAGACCCTCCAGGGAGACCCTCCATGGAGACCCTCCACGGAGAGCCTCCATGGAGACCCTCCACGGAGACCCTCCATGGAGACCTCCATGGAGACCCTCCAGGGAGACCCTCCACAGAGACCCTCCATGGAGACCCTCCACGGAGACCCTCCACGGAGACCCTCCATGGAGACCCTCCATGGAGACCCTCCACGGAGACCCTCCAGGGAGACCCTCCATGGAGACCCTCCACGGAGACCCTCCGTGGAGACCCTCCATGGAGACGTCCATGGAGACCCTCCAGGGAGACCCTCCAGGGAGACCCTCCATGGAGACCTCCATGGAGACCCTCCAGGGAGACCCTCCACGGAGACCCTCCAGGGAGACCCTCCAGGGAGACCCTCCATGGAGACCCTCCACGGAGAGCCTCCATGGAGACCCTCCATGGAGACCCTCCACGGTGACCCTCCAGGGAGACCCTCCACGGAGACCCTCCACGGAGAGCCTCGACGGAGACCCTCCACGGAGACCCTCCACGGAGACCCTCCAGGGAGACCCTCCATGGAGACCCTCCACGGAGACCCTCCAGGGAAACCCTACAGGGAGACCCTGCAGGGAGACCCTCCACGGAGACCCTCCAGGGAGACCCTCCATGGAGACCCTCCACGGAGACCCTCCAGGGAGACCCTCAAGGGAGACCCTCCATGGAGACCCTCCACGGAGACGACCCGGGGTGACCGGCCATGGAGACCCTCCAGGGAGACCCTCCATTAAGACCCTCCATGGAGACCCTCCAGGGAGACCCTCCAGGGAGACCCTCCATGGAGACCCTCCACGGAGACCCTCCAGGGAGACCCTCCATGGAGACCCTCCAGGGAGACCCTCCATGGAGACACTCCACAAAGAGCCTCCATGGAGACCCTACACGGAGACCCTCCATGGAGACCTCCATGGAGACCCTCCACGGAGACCCTCCACGGAGACCCTCCACGGAGACCCTCCATGGAGACCTCCATGGAGACCCTCCACGGAGACCCTCCACGGAGACCCTCCAGGGACACCCTCCAGGGAGACCCTCCAGGGAGAGCCTCCATGGAGACCCTCCATGGAGACCCTCCACGGAGACCCTCCAGGGAGACCCTCCATGGAGACCCTCCAGGGAGACCCTCCACGGAGACCCTCCAGGGAGACCCTCCACGGAGACCCTCCACGGAGACCCTCCATGGAGACCCTCCATGGAGACCCTCCAAGGAGACCCTCCATGGAGACCCTCCATGGAGAGCCTCCATGGAGACCCTCCACGGAGACCCTCCATGGAGACCTCCATGGAGACCCTCCAGGGAGACCCTCCATGGAGACCCTCCACGGAGACCCTCCATGGAGACCCTCCACGGAGACCCTCCACGGGGACCCTCCAGGGAGACCCTCCAGGGAGACCCTCCATGGAGACCCTCCAGGGAGACCCTGCATGGAGACCCTCCATGGAGACCCTCCAAGGCGACCCTCCAGGGAGACCCTGCACGGAGAGCCTCCATGGAGACCCTCCATGGAGACCCTCCAAGGAGACCCTCCATGGAGACCCTCCAGGGAGACCCTCCATGGAGACCCTCCAGGGAGACCCTCCATGGAGACCTCCATGGAGACCCTCCAGGGAGACCCTCCATGGAGACCCTCCATGGAGACCCTCCACGGAGACCCTCCGGGGAGACCCTCCACGAAGACCCTCCAGGGAGACCCTCCATGGAGACCCTCCACGGAGACCCTCCACAGAGAGCCTCCATGGAGACCCTCCACGGAGACCCTCCAGGGAGACCTCCATGGAGACCCTCCACGGAGACCCTCCACGGAGACCCTCCAGGGAGACCCTCCAGGGAGACCCTCCACGGAGACCCTCCATGGAGACCTCCATGGAGACCCTCCACAGAGACCCTCCACGGAGACCCTCCATGGAGACCCTCCAGGGAGACCCTCCATGGAGACCCTCCATGGAGAGCCTCCATGGAGACGCTCCACGGAGACCCTCCATGGAGACCTCCATGGAGACCCTCCACGGAGACCCTCCACGGAGACCCTCCATGGAGACCCTCCACGGAGACCCTCCACGGAGACCCTCCAAGCAGACCCTCAAGGGAGACCCTCCAGGGAGACCCTCCACGGAGACCCTCCATGGAGACCTCCATGGAGACCCTCCATGGAGACCCTCCAGGGAGACCCTCCAGGGAGACCCTCCATGGAGACCCTCCATGGAGACCCTCCAGGGAGACCCTCCATGGAGACCCTCCACGGAGAGCCTCCATGGAGACCCTCCACGGAGACCCTCCATGGAGACCCTCCACGGAGACCCTCCATGGAGACCCTCCACGGAGACCCTCCAGGGAGACCCTCCATGGAGACCCTCCAGGGAGACCCTCCATGGAGACCCTCCATGGAGACCCTCCACGGAGACCCTCCACGGAGAGCCTCCATGGAGACCCTCCACGGAGACCGTCCATGGAGACCTCCATGGAGACCCTCCATGGAGACCCTCCACGGAGACCCTCCAGGGAGAGCCTCCATGGAGACCCTCCAGGGAGACCCTCCATGGAGACCCTCCACGGAGACCCTCCAGGGAGACCCTCCATGGAGACTCTCTAGGGAGACCCTCCAGGGAGACCCTCCATGGAGACCCTCCACGGAGACCCTCCATGGAGACCCTCCACGGAGACCCTCCATGGAGACCTCCATGGAGACCCTCCAGGGAGACCCTCCACAGAGACCCTCCATGGAGACCCTCCAGGGAGACCCTCCACGGAGACCCTCCATGGAGACCCTCCATGGAGACCCTCCATGGAGACCCTCCATGGAGACCCTCCATGGAGACCCTCCAGGGAGACCCTCCGTGGAGACCCTCCATGGAGACGTCCATGGAGACCCTCCAGGGAGACCCTCCAGGGAGACCCTCCATGGAGACCTCCATGGAGACCCTCCAGGGAGACCCTCCACGGAGACCCTCCAGGGAGACCCTCCAGGGAGACCCTCCATGGAGACCCTCCACGGAGAGCCTCCATGGAGACCCTCCATGGAGACCATCCACGGTGACCCTCCAGGGAGACCCTCCACGGAGACCCTCCACGGAGAGCCTCGACGGAGACCCTCCACGGAGACCCTCCACGGAGACCCTCCAGGGAGACCCTCCATGGAGACCCTCCAGGGAAACCCTACAGGGAGACCCTGCAGGGAGACCTTCCACGGAGACCCTCCACGGAGACCCTCCAGGGAGACCCTCAAGGGAGACCCTCCATGGAGACCCTCCACGGAGACCCCCCGGGGTGACCGTCCATGGAGACCCTCTAGGGAGACCCTCCATTAAGACCCTCCATGGAGACCCTTCAGGGAGACCCTCCAGGGAGACCCTCCATGGAGACCCTCCACGGAGACCCTCCAGGGAGACCCTCCATGGAGACCCTCCAGGGAGACCCTCCATGGAGACACTCCACAAAGAGCCTCCATGGAGACCCTACACGGAGACCCTCCATGGAGACCTCCATGGAGACCCTCCAGGGAGACCCTCCACGGAGACCCTCCACGGAGACCCTCCATGGAGACCTCCATGGAGACCCTCCACGGAGACCCTCCACGGAGACCCTCCAGGGACACCCTCCAGGGAGACCCTCCACGGAGAGCCTCCATGGAGACCCTCCATGTTGACCCTCCACGGAGACCCTCCAGGGAGACCCTCCATGGAGACCCTCCAGGGAGACCCTCCACGGAGACCCTCCATGGAGACCCTCCACGGAGACCCTCCACGGAGACCCTCCATGGAGACCCTCCATGGAGACCCTCCAAGGAGACCCTCCATGGAGACCCTCCATGGAGACCCTCCATGGAGACCCTCCACGGAGACCCTCCATGGAGACCTCCATGGAGACCCTCCACGGAGACCCTCCATGGAGACCCTCCACGGAGACCCTCCATGGAGACGCTCCACGGAGACCCTCCACGGAGACCCTCCACGGAGACCCTCCACGGAGACCCTCCAGGGAGACCCTCCATGGAGACCCTCCAGGGAGACCCTGCATGGAGACCCTCCATGGAGACCCTCCAGGGCGACCCTCCAGGGAGACCCTGCACGGAGAGCCTCCATGGAGACCCTCCATGGAGACCCTCCAGGGAGACCCTCCATGGAGACCCTCCAGGGAGACCCTCCATGGAGACCCTTCAGGGAGACCCTCCAGCGAGACCCTCCATGGAGACCCTCCAGGGAGACCCTCCATGGAGACCCTCCATGGAGACCCTCCACGGAGACCCTCCACGGAGACCCTCCACGGAGACCCTCCAGGGAGACCCTCCATGGAGACCTTCCAGGGAGACCCTCCATCGAGATCCTCCAGGGAGACCCTCCAGGGAGACCCTCCATGGAGACCCTCCACGGAGACCCTCCACGGAGACCCTCCACAGAGAGCCTCCATGGAGACCCTCCACGGAGACCCTCCATGGAGACCTCCATGGAGACCCTCCACGGAGACCCTCCACGGAGACCCTCCAGGGAGACCCTCCAGGGAGACCCTCCACGGAGACCTTCCATGGAGACCTCCATGGAGACCCTCCACAGAGACCCTCCACGGAGACCCTCCATGGAGACCCTCCAGGGAGACCCTCCATGGAGACCCTCCATGGAGAGCCTCCATGGAGACCCTCCACGGAGACCCTCCATGGAGACCTCCATGGAGACCCTCCACGGAGACCCTCCACGGAGACCCTCCAGGGAGACCCTCCATGGAGACCCTCCAGGGAGAGCCTCCATGGAGACCCTCCATGGAGACCCTCCACGGAGACCCTCCAGGGAGACCCTCCATGGAGACCCTCCAGGGAGACCCTCCACGGAGACCCTCCATGGAGACCTCCATGGAGACCCTCCACGGAGACCCTCCACGGAGACCCTCCATGGAGACCCTCCAGGTAGACCCTCCATGGAGACCCTCCATGGAGAGCCTCCATGGAGACCCTCCACGGAGACCCTCCATGGAGACCTTCATGGAGACCCTCCACGGAGACCCTCCACGGAGACCCTCCACGGAGACCCTCCACGGAGACCCTCCAGGGAGACCCTCCAGGGAGACCCTCCAGGGAGACCCTCCAGGGAGACCCTCCGTGGAGCCAGGGAGACCCTCCATGGAGACCCTTCAGGGAGACCCTCCACAGACATCATCTAGGGAGACTCACAACCTCCTGGGAGACCCTTCCGGGCGACCCAGACCCTTCACGGAGACCCTCCAGGTGACCCTCCCATAAGACCCTCTAGGTAGACCCTGTAGAGAGACCCTCCCACAAGATCCTCAAGGGACACCCTCCAGGGAGAACCCCCTGCCAGACCCTTCAAGGGGACCCTCTGCTGCCTGCATAGTGACTGCCCGAAACTTAATTTCTCGATTATTTCAATGCATTGATCCCTTGCCACCCTTTTTCAGGCGCAGCTGCTCGTGCCCTGGGTCTTCTTCATGCACATGCTGGGCCCATGAGGAAATGCTCAGGCCACCTGCGGGTTGTGGTGCGAGTGATTGCTGTTCTCACTGTGATTTGCCAAGGCATCACAGCAGCTGCAGAAGCACCTTTCCTTGCGCCCTTTGACGCCCAGCGTCAGTCCATCGATGATGCAGCCATCCTGCCCCCTGCACTGCCCCATGCTCCACACAGCGGCTCTTGGGGCCCGTTCTATGACACGTACCGGGCACTCTACCATGAGATGGTCGTTGCCAAGACGAGGCCCGCAAAGTATGTGATGTATCAGGTCAAGACAGAGGCAGTAGCAGGAGCAGAGGCACAGGGTAGAGGTGGCATGGCGCTCCTTGGGGGGCAGAGTTCTTTACTTTTCCTCCTGCCTGTCAGAAAGTCTGCCTGTTGGTGGCTGGCGCTGACCGGCAACCTCTGGTAATGCACCCCCATCACTTGGCTGCAAGCCGCCGGTGATGAGGATAACGTGACGGCGGTGGGTGGACAATCGACAGCGATTATCGACTCTGCGCCGGATGTGTGGCCCACTGCTCGCCCCCTGTGCACCTTTGTGCACTGTGTGCCTCCTGTGAGCCCACTCTGTGGCCACTGCGCCAACTGTAAGCCTCTGTGTGCACACTCTGCAGAATGTTGTGCTTGCTCTTCTGCACCCAACTTCTTCAGATGCATTGGGCTCGTGTGAAGGGCGTTGTCGTGACAGGACATTTTCAGTTGCATATTTACTCGTGGATTTGGATAGCACAACCTTGCCCACCTGGAACAGATGTGACTTTCATCCGCTCAACAAAAGGAGCCCGACCGGGCAAGGCTTATCGGGTACTCTGAGCGTGGCGATAGATATTGTCGCATCATTGACAGCCAAACTTCCGGGAACCTTGGCAAATTTCAATTGTTTCTATCAGTTTTCTGTGCAGTCCAGTGCACCTGTCTACTTTGCGGTGGATTTTTGAGCAGTTGACGGTGGATTGCGCTGGATTTGAAACATGTGACGCTGGATTTGCGCCGGATTTGCGCTTTTTTCTAGACATCATGTTCAAGCTAAGAACGCTCTGTTGCACAGAATTTGCAGCTGGTGGTTGTTGCTCCGTTGTTGAAGCTCAGCTCTGCTGAAACAGGGCATGTTGGATTCATTCCCTCTGCATGCATTTTTCCACATGTCAGTTGTGTTATCCTGTCCTCCATTTTTCACTCTCATTATGAAAGTAATTTGCAAATGTGGTATGAGAGTTACAACTACAGTGACGGTGACATTTTACTGAACTCTACTGTGTCACTTGGGGGCGGCTGGGTGGGGGTTGATGTGGGCTACATTCAGTGAGTGCATGCTCATCATAGAGATGAGACACGGTGTCAACTGACACTGTGTTCTCTGTAGGACGTGAAGAACCTGTTCACAGACGCAGACCATGCAGTTCAAGGAGTCTGGATATGTGCATGTTCCCCGTCCGACAATGTACATGACCCCTCCATAGTTTATTTTTGAGATTGTACAGTCACGGCAACGCAAAGGGTACCGCTCCAACAAGCAGTAGTTCCAGTAGTACCCATGTTGTTCACTGCACTGGCAAGGGTACTGGACATTTGGGAATGGATAGGGATCATTTTCCACAGTGGGTTTGTTGGGGAAGGGTGACGCTGGATTTCCGCTGAATTTGAAATTTTTTACGCTGGATTTGCACCAGATAACCCGGCGCAAAGTAGACAGCTGGTCCAATGCTCGTGTACGGTGACAGTGCCATTCCCCACCCCCTCCAGGGGGTAGCGGGGGACCGTCACCCGCCAGAGCAGGACTGGACAAGGGGGGGGGGGGGGCAAGTTTGCTGCACCAAAATGTCGTAGAACAGAGCACTGGTTTGTTTTTAGTATCATTTCTTCAGTAAAGTCCTGAGAGGTAGCGTTTCCCGGCGACATTCGGACAGTATCCTGCCATTGCTAACGTGCCCTTTTGGACGGCAAATCCAGCCTTCAGTTTCATTTGCCGCACCTGGTGTTCGACCTCTGGCCCTTCGATCCGCAGCCAAGCAATGCAACCACTGAGCTACACACGTCGTTGCATAATCTTTCAGTTTGCAGATGGGACCGGCTGGGGCAACCGCATGCGGGCTCAAGCGACCGTGTTCCTGCTGGCAATGATTACCGACCGTCTATTCCTCATCGACCACCCACAGTTCAGCTTGTGCTACCAGCCGCCTGAGGGTCTGAATTGGGAGTTTCAAGCCTTCCGTGCCTACAACGGTAGCAAACGCGGAATCAATCCTCACGGCAATGCGGCAGACCGGGAACTTGTGCAAACCGTCAATCTGTCGGAGGCGCTGCCCGAGACGTTCTGGATCCACAAGCGGGTGTGCAGGCTGGCCATGCGAGAGTCATGTCCCAACCCCTCCCCCCCCCCGCAAACCAATAACCGAGGGGAGTTGAGGGCGGCATTGGACACCTTGCGGGGGCATGTCAGAGGGACTCAGTCATTGATCTGCCCGGACTCCAGGCCACATATGACGTGGACGGAGTCCTGGGGAGGGCACAAAAGTGGTGCAGGCACCAGTGGCAACCAGCATCGGGACCCTTGCAACACGTCGGTCTTTGGTCCCAAGTGTCAGATTACTGGACCAAGTGGGTCCGAAGGCCCAATGGACGCACATACCATCACGCATTGGTATCTCTGGTAACGGACACGCACATAGCCTTGCGGATAAGGAACGATGCAAGTCCCCACTCCTGCAGGGATGTGTCTCCAGGAAACGCCCCATGGAAGAACAAGACCTTCCAGAGAACCCGCTAATGGAGGTATTGTATCGGGACCAGAGGTGCAGGACGAGGAAGCTTCTCAGGTGTCCCTGACGCCGATAGAGTCAGCAGGCGGGGACCTGGTACAACCCCCCCACCCCCCATCGGATCCGCCACCTGCGGTCCCAAACCTGGAGATGCTGACACCATACATCACCATCATGCAATCAAGGCCACGATTTTAAACTCTCATATCACAAGTCACTTTCACACCAAACGGAGTTCAAAACAGGTCCACATTAGACTATTGCAAACACAACAGAGGGTGGTTTTGGCACTTGTTCAGTAGGGTCCGTATCCGTTTGCGCCGGGCTATCCAGATCCACTGCTTGGAAGGGTGGGCTGCTCAGGTGTCATTGCCACCAGGTCAAGGACCGCAGCAAATTGGTGGAGGCTGGAGGCGTCATAGGCGAGGGAGTGGGATGTACCTCTGACTGGCCCTAGCCTTACTGGCGTTGGTCGACACACTGTGGGCAGCGTCTGAAGTGTGGGGACCAACATAGACCTTGTGTCTCGCCTGACTGTGAGGGGTGTGTAGTGCACAGGCGAGTGGCTTTACCGTTGTGCCTACCATATCCCAGAGTATGCTGATTTTCAAGTCCGTTTGGTATGAGAGTGAGTCGTCTCCCCTCCCTTCTGTCCTCTAATACATCGCTGACCCCGGTCTACTCAAGCTCCCAGGGAGTCCTCTCAGTCAGGCTCTGAGAGGACCTCGAGAACCATCCAGCTCCTGGGGAGTCCGTCATTAAAGCTCCGTGGCTCCACTGGTCCCACTGAGTCATCAGGACGAGGAGCGCCGCCAAGGTTCCCTGGTCAGGGGGCAGTTACACCTGTCACCCTCGGTGCGTGCGTATGCGGTGCACGCACGCACAGCCAGCCGGGCCGGTGTGCAGGGGTATCAGAGGGGCCGTTGAGCTTCCCCTCGGTGACATCGGCTGCTCTACCCAAATCTTACTCACCCTCACACTGCGCCTGTACACCTGTCCCGAACACTCGTGCTTAGGGCAACGCCTTCCACTGGTTTCTCATGCGCAACCCACATTATACCCATCGCATCCATCGCCTGTTTGGCACAAAGTCGGCCTTCCGGCGCTCGACGGAGATCATGGCATTTATGATGCAGCGCCCCACAAAGGCGTTCCGCAGGAGGGGGGACTCAGTCCTGCAGTCCCTGGGCTGGGCCGGGTACACTGCTCGCGTGGCGGTGCAGATCCGCACGAATTTTGACGACCTCAGCCGATATGCGATCCGCCAGCACCTGCCGAGCACATGGCAGTGCGTCGTGCGCCTGGTAGGTATGGCCCGAATCATTCTTGTCCCCAACATTTCTTGCGGCCTTGCCGTGTCGAGCCTTGTGCATCATTGTAGACCCTTGCAGCCCTGTTTGTGCTGCAGGGCAACGTCACGTGCTGCAGCCTGGGTACGATGGTGTGACCCAAGCAGCTATTTTGCGGCGTGATGTTGACCGACAGCAGGCGGGTCGATTGGGCAAAATTTGCCAAATTAGGCCAACATAGGCAAAACGTGTCGGATTCATATCTTGGGCCTGGCATGACATGCAAATGCAACAGAGAGACACATTTGCTCCGACGGAAAACACACATTGCCTCTGGGACATACAGAGCATACAGCACAAAGGTTGCAGTCTGGTACTGGGCGATATACAAACCATTAATTTTTCATATTGTTGTTGATGAGGTTGTTGTTGATGAATTACTTTCCCCCTTACGTGCCACATCTAGCCTCCGTTTCTGATGTAGACAGTGGACACTAAGTAGGCATGTTCTGCTTCGGTGAACCGGCGAGCCACAGTGAGGGACAAGAATTTTTGGGCGCTGGAGGCGTGGGAACTTTTGGTGAGGCCACAAAAAGCAATGGTTGGGGACCATGTCCATAAGAAAGCACTGATCTACTTTCAATATGCTGAAATATACGAGTCGCATGATTCCCACCCCCAGGCTAAAGTTCGGATCAGACCTGGTGCTAGTATCCGGCAAAAACGTTGTGCCCATGTGGCGTTATCAGGGCAATGGGTGTGTATCCAGCAGCATCCGGCAACAAGGAGGTGTTGCAACCGGCAGCATCTGGCAGAGCGTGTTGTAAATGTTTTGCCCCCTTTGTGCTTTTTGTTGCACCTCACCGGCATAAAGCCTCCCAGTGAGCCCGTCTGCTGCTGTGGCTGCACAATAGGGCACGGGCCGGCCAATAGGGTCTCCGGTACCCAAAGCCGGGGATACTCAAGCCGATGATACCCTGACCAAGCTGCAGTGTCAGGGGCGGTGCAAACGTTGGTATGCTGCACCTGGGCCGCAGCAACTGTTCGGAGGTGCCCGACTCAACCAATGATTGCCATGATGAGCGAGAACTGGAGTAGAAAAGGTGTCTTTGAAGATCCTAGCAAACCCTTGAAATGCATGTGGACCATGCAAACCTTGCAAACACTGACCCATGAAAACCATTGGTGCACCCGAGGCACCAGCGTTGTAGCCTTGTAGCCTCCTTACAAACCTTTGCAAACCAATGCCAATGCTGTCTCATCCCTGAAACATGCACTCAGGTTGCAGGAGCCGATGACTCCTTGTCATGGCTGTAACAAACAGCCTCTCATACCAGATGGTTAAATAGCATTTTTACATGAGGATCCATTTTCGCCAACAGAAAATCATTAGCCACGTTAGCCAAGGCCTGTGGCTTACACTAGTGCCATGATGCATGGTGGTAACAGTGCCATTCCGAAGAATCCGATAAAGATGAGAACTGCCCCAGGACAATGGTACACGTCAGTGCCTGCTTATGGATACTTCCCGACCTTTGCCCTGATTCTTGAGATCCAACCAAAAACTTCCCACACCTCTGGTGCCGAAAAATTTTTGGTCCTGAACTGTGGTCGCCTGCGCGCCTTGAAACTTCCCGGAACAATTGGGTGCCACGCTCACTGTACGCCCTTGTGACTCGACTTTGCAGGTAGTTTGACACTGCCGACGCGGGACAAGACTTTGATCTTCTTTGCTGCAGACGACCCACGTCTCCGGCCCAGGGCCAAAGCCGTCCTGTCAGCATTCGGTGACGTGGTGTACCACGATGCGCCCGTCGTGCACTCGTTCAAGGTCCCCGAGGACACCATCGGGGACGGGATGATCGAGTTCTACGCCCTGTCGCAGGTGCCTGGCCGCTAAGTCTTGGGTGACTGGGGTCGGTTATTGTGCACTACTCCTGTTGTCGCACACTTCATTGCATCTTTTGCCACAAAACGTGGGTGGGGCGAGGGCTGGCCCAGATGTACCACTGCAGTATTCTACTGGTTTATGACGGGGTGTTGAACATTCGCCCGTGCCTCGCATCGCCATTCTGGACAACGCCGGGTCCATTTTGCTCTTGCCCGTGCACTGTCTGTTGTTGCGGTCTGCTTTTGGTCAGTCGTCCAATACTTCAGTCAGGCCGCACCTGGCCTTCATCCACTGCCGGTGCCTCCGGTCCGGCCTTCCCTGTCCTGGCCAGTCCCCTCACCCTCTGCTGAGAATTCGCCTCGAGTGTGGCCCCGCTGCTGTCACAGCACTCAGTCTCCGTGTCCGGTGCCCCCTCCGTGCTGTACCCTTTAGTAGCAGGGTCCACGACTCACCCAGTGAAATACGATAGTCACACAAATGCAACACATCAGAATGGTGCGGGGCTAAGCCGGGGGGGGGGGGGGTTGACTGGAAGGCTCACAAGCATCAGAAATCCAAGTATGAAAACACGTTGTGTGGCAGATCTAGACCACAAGAAGCACTACAAAGTGGCAGAAATTGTTTGCAGCGGGGAGGGGTGCGGGTGGGGGGAGCACCGAATTGTAGCCCCTCCTCCCCCCAAACCCCCGGCCCCTTCCCCCCCCCACACACACCCGCATTTCGACCAACTTTGATGGGTAGGTTGCAGCAGAACAGGTCTCACCCCCCCCCCCCCCCCTGCGGCCCTCCCCCCCGCAACCCACCTCCTCATGGTTAGGGAGCCACAAGGGCTGTTGAGTTGCTTTTACAGCACCGCTGCTCCATTCTCAGGGACACTGTCTGGGGGATGTGTGCCATGAGGTTGTCCATACAACACTTTGTGAGGGTGGGGGCCAAAGAGGGGGCAGTTGGTGGGTAGGGGGAACGCTAATCCTGCGGCGCTCAATTTGGATAATTATCGTGGAGCATGGGAAATTTTTCCTTTTGTGAACCATACTTTTGAATGGGGAGTCGCAACAGTGTTGTCCGTTTCAAGTATTGTGCCTCGGCATTGTGCCATTCTGACCTACTTCTTTCACCCAAAATTGAGGGGAATTAATGCAGTGCTAATTGCTCCACAGCAAATTAGCCTTCTGCAGCGCCTGCGGCATGCAAGAAGTGTTCCCAGGGCAACCTCCTCCCCCCCTTTGCGAGAGCAACACCCTTGTCAGAGCAACTGCAGCAGCGGTTTCCGCAATTTTTGGAACGATGGAATTTGGTGGTTCTTTTTTCTGATGGTCCATGAAGATCAAGTGTTTTCTGTGATTTGAGGCTGAGGATGGTATTTTGGGCTGTCCTGCCACCCATTTTTGCCCCGTTACGTTCCTTGGAGGTAGAGATGGGGGAATCACTTGGCAACCAGTACATTCCCGGCGCAACGGTCACTGTTTGTGTCTTCTCACGCCGCGCGCGGACACCGCCCTTGTCAGAGCAACTCTTGGTGTTGTTTCCATCAAATTTTGGAATTTTAGCGCTGTTCTCGCAAGGGAGGGCTGGGGGGGGGGGGGGGGGTGGCAGAGTCGGATAGGAGGGTGAGGGTGGTGGGGAGGGGAGGAGTGCGAGTGGGTGGATGGAGTGCGGGGGGGGGGGGGGGCAACATCCCACACAGCCTAGAAGGCACGACCCACCATGCAGACCCAACAACGCCCGCAACACGCAGCATCCTCTGCCACAAGACCCATCCGTTACGGCACGGCACCAAGGAGCACCACCCCCGGCACCCCGGTCCATTCAGAACTTTCAGTGCCTTTTGCCGTTGTTGGCACAAAGGGGACGGAAGAGGTGCGACCAGTTCAGCCCCCAAATGGGTTGTCTCATCGTGGGGACCCCTATATAGCCCTTACTTTTAAAGCCCCTTTGCCCTTTTTCCATGTTCACCAGCCAATTCGACCCAAATCAATTCCCACATTATTTGCTTCCGCTTCATCAGAGCAAATGATAGCAACCAATTTACCCAACAAGCAATACATGTGACAAGAGATACACTATCTGACCGGCACCAACCCAATGCAATTCTCATTCTATGCTTTTGCATCAACCAGTCTCATACTCAATGTTTCCCCTCAGGGGGCGTTTTGCGCACTGTGCGCGCGCCGTGCCCGCGCTGTGCGCGCGCTGTGCACAAAGTTGGTACAAGACCATGCCCAACCTGCATAGTAGTGCCTAGTACCCGTAACAATGAGCCTTGTTATGCATTTATATGAGTTGCATGCATGCTTTGCCTTCATTTCTAGTGCATTGGTATGTGTTGTTGTGCATCCTTTCCTATAGGTTCGTGGTATCTTTTTCAACTTTTTCAATTTTTGTTTGCACTTCCACACTTAGGCAGATTTTCTGTCTTCTCCCGCCCGCCCACCCCCTTCGCCGGTGGTGGAACAGGTCCCTGCAAGAGTGCCTCACCGTGGAGCCGCCCTCCCACGGGGGGGGCGACTCCGCGGGTCCTAGGACGCCAACTACCCCTGCCCCCCCCCCCCTAGGGGCCTTCGGCCAACAGTTGGTTGCCAAAGGTGTCGCCCTCAGGCGTCCATGGGCGCCTAAGGCGCCCGATGCTACATGAACACCAAAGGTGCCTTAAGGAAAATTTGGTCCAATTTGCACCCCAACACTATCCTTAAACCCAACCTTGACTCTAACACCCACCCCCAACCCTCAGCCTACTCCTATCCCTACACCTAATCAAGACTGAATATTGGGACCGAGCTGGTGGGGGAGGGAACATCAGCTATGATTGGTGAAGGACATCAAGAATGATTCACACATTGATGGCTCTTGACAAAGTGAAATCAGCTTGCAAGTGAACCCCATCACCATGAGGCCCACTTTCAAGGCTTTTTGGACTTCTGAGGGGCCAAAATGCCCCAAAATGGGCTCAAAATGGGCTCATTTCACCCGTTTGTGCACCCCAAATGGTCTAGGATGAGGTTTGGAAAAACGCGTTTTTGACCCATTTTTGACCCATTTTTGGTCCCAAAACAGCCCATTTTCAAGGCATTTTGGGATTCTCGGAGGACCAAAATGGGCCACCACAAGCTCAAAACGGTCCAAAAACACTTGTTTTAGCGTCGTACATGGTCTAGGATCATTTTTGAGAAAAGTCATCTTTTTGCCCCTATTGGACCTTGTTGACCCATTTGGGCACCCACCTGTTTGGGCTTGAGCTTGCAGCTTGCTGCAGCCGAGTGGGCCTAGGTATTGGGGTCTATGTGTCCGTTTGGGCAATTTTGAGGGGTGGAAACCACAAAAAGTGGGGGGTTGCGGGTGGAGTAGGTGCCCTCGGAATCGCATTTTGAGCCATGTAGCCAAAGATATGGCCTATTCTTGGTTTTTGGCTGTCGGCATTTGGAGCTTCTGGGGGCCTTTTTGGGCCGTTTCCGGGACATATCATGGAGTTAGAGGGCCGCAAAGAGCTCGTTGACACAGGGAAGTCAAGCCGCAGGTGCAGTGTACCCACCGTTTCCCTTCGTTTGGCCGTTTTGAATGTGTTCCAGGGCTTTTTTGGCCCAAAAATGGCTGTTTTTGGCCCTAAACTGCAGTTTTTGAAACTGAGGTCCGCCACTTGCGAATCCCGTTCCCGGCCGCCACCGTTGAGTTTCTGGCTCAAACTTTGTGTGATTGTACTTCACACCCATAGGTATCATCCACCAAAATTTCACTGAAATCCAAAGCACCACGACGGAGTTCTGATTTTTACCCATTTCGCGCGTGCTGTTGCTTGCTGCTTGCTGCTGTTGCTTGCTGCTAAACCTGGTAGGTCCACCCTAGACACTAAAAAGGGTTATAAAACCAAGATTGGTTCCACCAGCTCGGTGACCCTAACCCTAACCCTAGCCCTAACCCTAGCCCTGGCTCTCACCCTAGGCTAGGGTCAGAGTGAGTGTTGGGGTCCAAAATGAAGAGCGATGATGTGGCAAAAGCAGCCATGAACGAAATTGGGGGGATCTTGTTCAGCCCAATCAACATGGCTGGCATTGCCAAACCAACTAGCTACAAAGGTTAGGGTTAGGTTTATGGTGATGGTATGGTTAGAGGGAGGGCAAGGGGAGGTAAGGGGAGCCTGTGCCCCCCCCCCCCCAGCCCCTCCTATACCCCCCCCCCCCCCTTCGCCCTCCCTGAACCCCCCCCTCAGATCCCCCCCCCCCCCCCCCCCCCCCCAAGGGGCCTCCGGCCAACAGTTAGTAGGGGGGGTAGTTGGCGTCCAGAATTGAGGGGTCGCCCCCCCCGTGTGCCCTCCCTTTTGAAACCGGCCTGCCTGCGTGTCACAGGGCTAGCCTAACCGTGTTGCAGTGATTCTTCCTGGGTTTTGGTTGCGGGTCTGTGATTGTGTGGGGTCCCGCATGCTTGCTGAGAGGAAGTTACCGCACCCGTCCATACTACTACCGGTTCGCCCGGTCTTGGCGACACTGAGTCACTGCCGTCCCAAGTTCTGTTGCAGTATTCTTGTGCTCTGCCTTTGCAAACATCAGGCTGTCCAACGTTGTGGGGGTGCAGTATGGTTTGTATAGGCAAGAATATTGCCAATTGTAGCAAAAACCCCCAATTTCTTCTTGTCATGTGCGCGCTGTGCCCGCACTGTGCACGTTGTGCTTGCGCTGTGCACGCGCTGTGCACACACGCCCCCTCAGTCTGAGGGAAAGCACTGTTTGAGAAACCTGACTGACGATTTCGTGACCTCCCTCCTTTGTAATGTTGCTGACATCACCCCCAAAGTGTGTTGTCAGGAACACAACTCCATACAAGAGCGAAGTGAGCACACAAATGAGTCAAAAAAGGGCAAAAAAAGAGGACAGCAAAATTGAATGGCAGTAGAGATGGCTGTAGAGATAGTGGCAAGAGGGGCTCACGAAAATCACATAGTTCTTTTTCAAAGGCAGTCGCGGCGCACACATTGGGGAAGCACCTGACGCGGCGCGCGCGCAGTGCAGAGAATAGGCGGTCTGGCCCAACCAAGCACCCGCAGTTACTGCTCCGGAGGGATGTTTGCACAGGTCTTGAACCCAAGGGTTTGCTTTCCTTCGATGGCATTCAGGGAGGGTGTAAAAGCCAACCCATTCCGAGTCAACCCGCTGTAAAAGTAGCGCACGGCACGGATACTCTCCTATTTTTGCGCGTCGCGCGTGTCATACCAAATTCAGGTCCTGCCGCTTGGCCATGCCCTGAACCCCAACGCCCCTCCCCTCAACATCTCTCAGGTTGAGACCCTCATCACCACTGGGTCCAGCTTCGCCCTCGCGACCATCCGCCCCGGGCACTCGGTATTGTACGCAGGGCGCATGGGCCCCGGCAGTGGATGCCACCCGATGCCCAACGCCGCGTTCCCGCAGGAGTACGACGACCGCATGGAGCCCGTGCCGTTCGAGGACCTGCTGAAGCTGCCGCATCTGCGGCTCAGTGCCCCGGCGCGCACCGCAGGCGCACCGCAGGCGTCGGCGCTGGGCTCACATAGAGACGAGAGGCGCTCATTGCGGGACCTGCACCCGCTCGGTAGTCTGCAGAGGCCCGCGTCCCTGCACCTGCGGGACCTGCGCCAGCCCCGCTTTTGGCGCTTGCCCTCGGCGCATGTCTTCCGACCCCGCGATCTGACGCAGCGCCGCAATCGCCCTGAGGCATGGAACCGCCACGTTGTCCCGGACGCGGAGTGACGGCGGGGGGGGGGGGGGGGGGGTCTCTTGCCCGCGGTTTCGATGTGGGAGCAACGCGGTTCGGCTGCATTCAGCGCCAACACGGTGCGGGTGTGCGGACGTGGGGGTGCCTCCCGGTGCTGTGGTGAGCGCGTCGGCTTCGATGACAGACGGCGTTGTGGTGGAAGGGGCGCTGGGCAGAGGTTTCCGTCTCAACAGAGCCCAGCCCTTGTCCCGGCAAAGCGGCGTGTTGAGTGTGTTGAACGGGGCGTTGTGGCGGCAGCACTGCCTCCGGAAGAGGCTTTGCTGAGCAAAGCCTTGCGCTAGAGGACTTGGCACTGGGCGGCGGCGTGCCGCTGAAGTACGCTCATGGGACGTCGATGGTGCCGTCATGATGTCGTGACAGTACAACTGTGTACCCCCTCCTTCGCGCAGATGAGGCTTGTCCAAACGCCATCTCTGCCGATCTCGTTTTCGCAACTGTTGTAGAACTGTGCCCTTCGTGGTCCGCTTCGCAGGGGAGTGGACGCCACGGGCGCAGTGTGCTGCGCTGGTGGGCACTGGCAGCACTCTGCCCCCCCCAACCCCCACCCCCACCCCCACCGGCGAGCACCGCGAGCAATGACCGCGCGCAAAAAGGTCTGCATGCCAAACCCGCCTCCGCAACGCATCCCCTCGTAGAGTGGGACCCGCTTTGATTTCAGACCCCCCATCCACCCGTCCGAACTTTATGATCCCTGTTAATGACTGCCCGTGAAGCATCAAGGGGGCCAGTGTGCTGCAGTATGCAACGCGACTACTCCACTGACCCACGGAACTGACCCACGACCTCGACGAACAAAAGCAGGTCACACAAAGGACAAGCCACGGGACATCGGTTGTGCTACAGCCTCCATGGCTCTGACAAGCATGTGCACCCGCATCCAATCAGTATCCCCTGTGCCACGCACCCGTTTCCGGGTTCCTCGGGCATATTGCGGGGTCAGAATGAGATTCCTTTTCCGTCCAGACTTGACAACGTCAGACAGTGCACGGGGTATCGGGACACGATTCATCCCGAGGCCCGAAGCACTGTTTCAGACACGGACAGATTTGGGAAAAGGGCAAAGTGTGACAGTGACAGTGACAGTGCAGCTGAAAGTCACTCAGAAACGACATGACCTTCGCAGAGAGGCCGCCGGGGCTGCCTCTCAGCAACCTTTATGCAGCCATACGGAGCACCAGATCTTGTCTGTGACAGAGGTGATCACTTTGTGGGCCAACCGTCTGGACAGTCCCCTCCAAGGGCTACAAAATTACCCCTCCCCACTGTCTAAGCCAATACCCTGCCCCCCCCCCCCCCCACCACAATTCCACAAAAGTCCCAAATCAATACGGACCCTACGCCTACTGTAGCTTAGACAGGACTGTACATTGCGCACAGCACAAATACCATACAATTGGGGCCTCATCCGATTCGGTACCAAATGTAGTGCAGCTACATCGGGGATTTGGTAATGAAGGTGCATGTTATGTGCGGTCATGGAAATCTGTTTTGTCAATGTTGATCTGAGAGAGCTCTGGGCAATATGCTTGCCCTTTATTGCACCAGCTCACCATGGCACCATCTCTTGGTATTAACCAATACGGTCCCTATCCTCGCTGCACAAGGGCGCGCGGCCCGGCGGTAAATCGACGATGGTCGTCGCCCACGTCGTGGCGCATCTTTGTGAAAGGGCCACGAACGGCTTCCTTTTTGGCAACTGTTGAACAATGTCACGCCACACAACATTCCAACTGCAGCAGAGAATGCAGCCCAGAGGACAACTATACTGTTCATCGCGCCCTCTCCCTGCCGCATTATGGGTGCATTGATGGTGGCCCCCAATGGTGTCCGCCAGTGCATGGCTCCCCAATTGCTTCATGTGTGATTGGCGTATGTTGGACCACAGGGGATAGTTGTGGGCAAGGCTTGACAGCACGTACCAGTGAAGCGCTCTCCCAATATTGAGCGGTGCTCATTGTGGTACATATCAAGGATTTGCAGCTTTCTTCCTGTAGCGAGAAACCAATGAAGAGTTCCAGCAGCAATTCCTTATGGTTTGCAAACCGGCGCTAGCACACTTCTTGTACTTGTTGTCCAGCCTGCGGCGTTCCTTTGCAGGAGTTAACGATACGCATACTTATAATGGATGTGGCATATGGACCTGCTCGCTCGGATATGATTGGTGTTAATGTAGGCCCAGAAGTAGTTGGCGGAATGGGCCCAGGACATGCAAGGGCAGCCATACCTGGAGCGTGACAAAAGGCTGTTGTAAACCCCCGTCCTTTTATTATCACGAGATAAAATAGTATTGCGTGTTACAGTTCCTCCCGCCACCCCGCCGTCCTCGGACCGAGAAGAGGGTAGGGCACCCTGGCTTTAACCCAAACCCAGGCTTGTCGCTGACTTGACCTACTTTGTGAACGCTTGGCGGACACTCGGTGGAACTTCGGTCACGAGTTACAAAAAAATATTGTGCGTTGCAGTGTATTTTGTTGGGTTCGTTCCGTTGCATTATGTACCCTGAAAATAGGTGGATCAACACACTTTTACGCCCTGTCCTGCTGCATGGTACCCACCAGGGGCAGAATGCACGTGTCCAAAATAACATCACACGCGTCATATGAAAGTGGGGAGGGGTGTGGATTGGAAAGCCCGCCCTCTCTCTCTCTCTTTTGGCCACAGTAGTGGAGAGGACACACCAAACAAATTGCACAGTCCAGGAAGGACTGAAAGTGAAGCTTGTCAGTGCTGGCAGTGGAGTAGACTCAACGAGCAGCAGGCTGCCAGGAGCAGTGGGACGGAGGCAGACATTCCACTCTCAGAACCCACACTCACCCACAGAATTTCCCCAGGACTGACCTCAACCAACAAGCAGAGCATACAAAAGACATGGCACTGTACCCCAGCTGCATGACATGGCGGGTACCCTACCAGCCTTCATTGGACATTCCCGCTTTCTGCTTGAACGGGCAGTCTGGTGTATCACCCCAATCAAGGGGACGCATGCATTGCCGCCACACACACTAAGGCAGGCCTTAATTGCGGAGGCAAGCTCCCCCCCCCTCTGGTCTCAATGGCGCTAAGCCCCACTGACTGTGAGAACTGGAGGTCGGAGATACGAGCCAATCTTTCTGGACCCTGAAATGGGACGGCTGGCATGGTGTGTCACCCACCTCCAAATGGACTAATGGCTGCAATGATCTGCCGGCAGGAGCATCCAGTCGAT
This sequence comes from Eutreptiella sp. 'Long Island Sound 2002', assembly GCA_964036045.1. NCBI lineage: Eukaryota > Euglenozoa > Euglenophyceae > Eutreptiales > Eutreptiaceae > Eutreptiella > Eutreptiella sp. 'Long Island Sound 2002'. Next base: position 26,774,712 of record OZ038401.1, on the reverse strand, counting down.
CATACCAACCATTGCTTTCTTTTGAATAGACAGACTGCAACGCTGCTTTGCACTGCTCTCTTCGCAGAAGCCGCACCGTTCTGAAGTGTGCGTGTTTTTTGCTGCGACATGAATTTGATTGCCAGTTATGCGGATGACACGGATGACGCCAATCCGGACCCCCCATCGAGTGCATCCAGTACTCCCGCAGCAACTCTGAAGGCCAGTGTAGACAAGGAGGCGCCACCGAAGAAGCGCAAAAAGCTCAGTGTTCAGGCCCTCATGAAGTCCACCACTGCTCTGCTGTCCAAAGGCCCGCCTGCGGGAATGGCACCTGCTGAGGCATCCACGAATGCTCCTGAGGTATTGTGAGGGAGGGTGGGTGTTGAGCAGCACCCGGTTGCTGCAAACTGCAAGAACAACGCGCTTGTCAGAATAACAGTCGGTGTTGTTTCCGCAACTTTGGGAACCATGTCCTACTTTGCCTTTTCTGAATACCCCCCGTTCTCAGAACACCAGTAGGTATTGTTTCCGTCAAATTTTGAGATTTTAGTGTTGTGCTGGCAAGGAAGGGGAAGGGGGGGGGGGGCGGGTTAAACCCTTGGCACGCAAATTTCTGTCAAAGGGGTGCTACCCACCACTTATAAGGGATTGTAACAGGGCCAGGGAGTTTCGGACCACCAAGTGGAAGACATCTGTGGCGGACCGCAGTTGCGGGCGATTTGCCCGTAGTGTGGCAAAAAGAGAGAGAGGGCGGAGGTGGTGCGAGGCCTGGTCGTCGCGTGTAAGCACAGCCGTGCCTCAGCACAGGGATCCCTTCTTCACCCTTGGTTTCCCGGAACCGGGTCGCATGTGCACAAGGGGGGAGGGGGCATCTCCCACAGAGTGCAGCCTCGTCGGGGTGTTTCGGTCAGGCATAGGGCCACACAGTCTCCCTCCGCCGCTCGCTGGGTGTCCGTGCTGCGCAGATGACCCATTGCTCTGATTTCCTGCCGGGCTTGTGCAGGTGGTGACCGTTGCGAAGTTCTGCCCCACGGCGCTGGAGAAGGAGATCGAGGAGGAGTTCCGGCAGGAGGAGGCCGAGCGGGTGAAAGAGGACATGCTCAGCACGTTTCTGGACGAGTGTACCCGGGAGCCCGAGAAGCCGGCGGCCCCGAAGGCTCCGGCGGTGAACTCGGAGCGCGAGGAGATGATTCAGGCGCTGTTCAATGTGGGGCCCAAGCAGGGCCCTGCCGCAATGCCTCCACCGGAGGCGCGCCCAAAGCCTAAGGCCAAAGGCAAAGAGACGATTTGGCAGCAGGAGTCCCGGAAGCAGCAGTTCGGGCAGGCCACGTACACCCTCAAGACGAACCGTGACTGCCCGGACATTTGGCAGGGGGGCACTGGGGAGGGCAAGAAGGCGGAGAGCGTCAAGCAACGCACCCACCGCAAACTCAAGCAGGGCCAGAGCGAGTGGCGGACGGAGTCTGCGCACGGCGCGTGGAAGACGGAGGAGGAGATGCAGCTGCGGAACTACTACGACAGTTAGCGAGGGCTGCGTAGGTCAATGGGGGACGCTGGGCAGAGGAAGTCGAGAGGGAGTCGATACTGCACCAGCGGGGGCCGGGGGGTCGTGTGAGGGGGGAAAGGGGCTGGGTGGGCACAGATTCTGCGATAGGGGCCTTGCAGCAGCGCAGAAGTATTCCAAAGGGCAGGGCCCAAGGGCAGGGAACAGGATGCAGTCTGCCTGGGACGGACAGAGGGTGGTCCTGTGCCATGACATGGGGGCTCTTTATCAGGGCAGCGGAGGTCAGGGGGAGAGGGGGCAGGGGAGGGAATTTGCGTGTTGCGGGTGTATGCGTCCCTTCGTCATCCCACCAGGTCGCACGTTCGTTGCTAGTCCTCACAGAGCTGTTGGTGAAAGGCCTCCAGGGCCGTTCTCGGCTCTTGACACGCTTTTCTTTCTCTCTTGTGCGTGTGCCTGTGTTTGGGGGCTATTTGATGATACAGACACCCACGTGATACGCCCACGCGTCACCACCATATGGGGGGCTGGCAGGGGGGGTCTGGGAGCTGGGGAATCGCATCATTTGCAGGCAACTGATACAGTGGTGAGGCACGTCCTGGTCCCGGGTTTTGACACCCTGAACCAAAGTTGTGACGAAATTGTGTGGCCCTTGTCGAAATCATTTGCCTTTCCCGCCGCCAGGGCGTTTGCCTCTAATAACCCTCATCCTTTAACATCGTCCTTTGGCGCGGACACGACCTCATCAGCCCTAGTTGAGCCATGAGGCATCAGCACTTCACCTCAACTCCTGAATCACAGCTGTCGGTAGACCTGTATTGTACTCTTGACATTTGTCCCTCCCACGTGTATACCCGCTGGGGCACACGGTGTCCCAGCCCGTGCGAAATATGGAGCAACGAGCTGCTGAAAGGGAGGGACTGGGGCAGGGACGGCAAGGAGCCTCGTTACTCTCAACCTGCCGCTAACCAGCAACTTTTTTGTAAATATGTTTTGTGAAGCCACCGGCCGTTCTGATTTGCGGCCGCAGATGTGGAGGGGGGGGGGGGGGGGGCTGTCAGGCGGACAGGGGTGGGGCGCGCTGAAAAGTGGAAGGGAGCATCTCTGTGAATTGCTGACCACACTGTCCCAGCACTTTACACGTGATGTCATGCGATGATGGTGGGATTTTCTAGGGCTATTCGCTGCCTTCTGAGGACCGGTTGAATATTGATTGTGCGGGGAGCCCCCACAAACAGCTTTTGGGAGGGGGGGGGGGGGGCTCCAAGGGCCACACGGTTGGTTCCCCGGTTTTTGTGCCGAGAAAGGGCCCCAGGGGTGTTGTGCCTAACTTGGGTGGCATAGAAGCATTTTGGACAAACGTGGGGCCTATGAACCTGCGGCGCAAGCATTACAGCAGTTTTTGTGCGCCTCCTGGTTTGCAATGGATTTTTCTTCCTTTGGGTCCTTTGGGCCCGCTCCAGAGGGAGCTGCACACATTCGGTGTAGCAACGGAGTGGGGCCCGGGCCTGCACTGCCTTGTTGAGTCAACGGCAGTTAGCGGCCCTATGACAGCAGTTAGAAGTTCACCGACAGCAGTTGGCAGTCCATTGCAATGTGAACAACGATTTTGGGCAGTTGGACGACGGCGGTTGATGTTCCTTACCCTTTTGGGGCCTTGGGGAGTCCACCAATTTTGCTCAACTCTCCCGCCCTGGGCTTGCTCTCCGTGTGCCCTTGCTCTGCCAGCTGTCTCTGGCACCGGCATTTGACTCTAATGACCCTCAGCCTTCGGCACAGACATGACATGGGCATCAGCACTTCACCTCAGATCCTGAATCACAGCGGTCAGCAGACCTGTACTGCACCCTTGATATTTTCTCCCTCTCTGAGGTCCAAGAGTCCGCACCTCCAGGGGAGCGTGTTGCGCGTGTAACAACACAGTGTGCGGGGGTGGGGGGGAGAGGGGGGCACAAAGCCATTGGGGTTGTATTCCTACACGGCACTTGACCCGGTATGTGCACCACAAGCAGCTGTCTCAAGGCTCTGAAGACAGCGTTCTGCACGCACTACACTCACCCTCCCTTCAATCTGCAGTTGACTGGGGCCTGAGGTGCCTCCGCAGTACAGCAATCAGTACCCCACGGCCCTTGCCCCCCAACCCCCTGCCCTACCCCCCTATTTCAGAAGAAGTTTGGACGTGCACAGTTCTTTGAGGACAGAAGATTTGTTTCTTTTTGTTCGGGAAGTCTGGGGCCAGGCCGGCAATTGGCATCCGACGCCAGGGAGTTGACAGCTTGCAGTTGTTGCCTGTCTGTGTGCTGCCCCTGTTTACGGCCGATGTCTTTATTTTCAGGTTCCACAGTGATTTTGAGAGTATGTGCCGAAGAAGAATGCAGTGCAGTTCATGTTTTGCCTGTGAGAGTCCAAGGGGGGGCAAGGGATGCGACACGCCTACCATCGCGATGACCGAACGCTCGTGTAGACGCTTCAGGTAATATGAGCTGATTCTGTGGCCAACCCTTTTGACCACACCTCTGTACAGACGCCACTGTGGCCAAGCACTGGCCTCAGAACAAGCAGCCCAGACGCCACACGGCTCCAAGCACTGCGTAAGGCGTCCAGGGGGCTGTGTTGCTGAGGTGTATTTCCGCATTGCGTGTGCAGGTGGGATTCGATGGGTGCAAGGGCGCCATGTCAGTCATCCAAGTATTCCCAGAGGCTGCCGCCAATCGATCACCACCGGCTGTTGGTTGACAGCCCATGGCTGCAGCGACTCCAGTCGGTTGAGTGGTTAGAGCACAGGGCTTTGGGACTGTGGGAGGCAGGTTCAGACCTGCGTCTTGGAATGCAGATGCAGCACGGAGGAAAAGTCAAAGTCAAAGGTTCGCGTTTTTTAGCTTCACCTGGCAGAGTGCAGGGATCAGATACAAAAATTAGAGAGAGGGTAAGAAGGTCACGTATTCTATAAAGTGGGTACCAAGTGTGGAATGGGTTGTGAGGTGTTACATTGTGTTGTGGCTGTGGCTGTGGCTGTGGCTGTGGCTGTGGCTGTGGCTGGGTCGTTCGGGCTTGTTGGGGTTGCTATCAATTGGTGTAGGAGATGGTCTTGGTTATGGGGGGTGTCCAGTGCGCTACCGCAAAAAAAGACGGGTCCACATCCCCAAAGCAGCCCAGGCCGTCATGGAGAGGTTCAATGGCATTGTTTGTAGGACTCCAGGATGCCCGGACGCCCAGCGCCCTTTCAAGGTGCATGGGGACATTCAATGGCAGTATTTTGTAGGATGCCACGACGCCTGGACGCCTAGCGCTTTTTTGAAGTTCATACGCAAGTTCAATGGCAGTGTTTGTAGGACGCCTAGACGCCGAGTCCCCTATCAAGATTCATCCACGACACCTGGACGCCCATTCTCTTTTTCGCTATTGATGGGGAAGTTCAATGGGGGTGTTTGTAGGCGCAACGTGACCAAGTTGTGTGTTAGAAAGCGACACCGAGCTAGCATCCGCCTCAGCTTGCTGAGCTGCTACAAGAAACGTGCTTCGAATGAAACGATTGTCTCCAAACTGAACAAGCATGGAAACTGCGGAGTTTGACTCTCTGCGGCAGTAGACACGGTGAGCAGATTTCTACTCCATTGTAATTGTTTTTTTTAATTTCAAATATTTGCAACTGGTTAAATGGAGTTTCCATCTTTTGTTGTCATTTATTAGATCTGCTTTTGAAGTCCGCGAAACTACTTTTTACTCTTTATTCTTTTCCAATGGTCACTATCTTCAGATTTTTTATGGCTGTTTCCAAATTGTTGAAAACAATTTTCAAAATCTCCAAACTCATTTCAAACAATCTAAGACTGTCCCTAAATGGTTTTTAATCACTATGTGTAATCAGTTTCTAACTCATTCTATCCAAATGCCGTTTAAGTTCTTAAAATTTGTTGTTTTCATTTTCGAATCAGCTTTGTGGATCTTTCTAAATTATTTCAAACTTCTTGAAAACACCATTTGACCGTGACATGAGGCGCAAGGTACTAAGAAAGACGCACGAGGTTGGTTGGTTGTGGAATCAAGAATAGCAAGCCAATGCGTGCTCCCACAACACATGGGCATGCGCACCGCACGGATGCCCGCATACCTCATGTGGTCAGTATCTATTGCGTTGCGTCATCCAGTGTTTGTTGGGCACCTCTCTATCGGAAATAGGTGTCGGCATTTTGGAAACAAATCATTGTTTGCAACTTATTCGAACCAATTCCATAAACAGGCTTTTAGAAATATCTAAACCCAGTGGACGGTAACATACGCAATAGTGTACCCATAATGTACCCAGCACCAAGAGGAATGGAACAAAAGGGAGAGATTTGGAGAGAAATCAGAAGAAATGAGGAAACTTGGGAGGGGGGGGCAAAAAATTAGGAGGTGGAAAAGATAACAAAAAGTGTGCAAGAACGGCACACGGCATTGAGCTCCCCGTTTTTCTGTATTTCCCCCGGGGGGCTTTCACCAATGAACCTTGCCCCACAATCGTGGTGCCGATGAAAGCACTGTTCTTTTGCCTTTTCAATTCCCCAAATCTGCATTTTTACGTGGAGTATTTGAAATTTCTTGCGGATTTGCACTTTTTTTTTCTCCGGGAAAGTTCGTGCAAGCAACTAAATTTAGAAAATAGTGACAAATTGAAACCACAATAAGTAAATAGAAGTTCGGACTATCCACGTTGAACTAGGCTTAAACTTTAATGGAAAAAGGTAGGAAGTACCTACTTTATTTCTGTATATGCCTCTTTGAAGGATGATACATCTGCTCCTTGAAGTGGTAGGGTTGAACTTCATGGAGGATTAGGGTTGATATTCATAATAACTTTAAGAAGTGTGCTTTAATGATTCACAAAGAATGAATAAGGGTTGGAAGTGTCAAATATGGGTACACCCAAGTAAATAGAAGGGTTTCATTGCGATTAAGCACTTCACAAAAGACGCACTGGTACCTTTTCTTACTGCATGCTTTATGGCCAAATACGCTTCATGGACGAACGCCAAACTCTAGCCACAAATGCCAAACTTCGATTTTTTAGATAACAAAACGTTTGATAGCTCGGAGACATGGCTTACTGGACAGTTGAATGGTATTCTAACTTCAATCGCCGCGACATTGAGGTGACCATTTGTTTGCCGGCTGACATGCTTCATGGCCGAATGCACTTAATAGCCGGACGCCAAAATTTCTGGCAATTTTCCTCACTTCACTTACTGCATGGATACTTGATGATTGGCCGCCGTTGCCCTTCCCACCTGTTAGAGTTATCTTTGACACATGAAGACGCAACCGAAACGTGGCTCGCACAACGCAGCTTGGCATCTTGCTACACTTTTTGCGGAAAACGAAAATTGTAGAAAAGAACCGAACGCCAAAGTAGTTCATTTGAGGGAAGGTCGACCGTCTGAAGACCAACCGCTCACCGGCCACTGCATTGGTATCCTGTGCCAAGCTTCCAGCATGAAATCCCTGTGCCTAAACTCAGGTTTCACTCCTAGTTTTTGTTGTGTTGGGTTGATGTTGAAGTTGATGTTAGCACATAGATGCAGCCGCAGCCCCAGCAAAAGTACTCAAAAGGAATTTTGTCATAATTCTTGCCATCTTCTACGTTTGCTGAATCGTCACATGAACACACGTATGTAAAGACAACACATATTACGCATACTTTTTGCACATAGTAAAACATAGTGGGTTTGAGCTGGGTTTAGGCTGTTAGAATTTGATCTTACATTTCATTTTTTGTTTGGCTTTTCCGTCTAAGCTTCCTGTCTCGTGAAACAATATAGGGTGTTAAAAAAAAATAACAGTCTGACTGTTTAAGCAGATGTATTTTGTGTGCCAATCTAAGATCAAACAACCAATAAGCATCTTTGATTTTTGAAGCAGGCAACAATAACCAATTTTAATCAAAAAAGTTTCCAATCCTCATCCTGAATTCAACAAACTCTCTTTCATAGTATACAAACATCACCAATTGGTTTGTTTCAACCTCGTCAATGTCAATCAACCAAAGATGGTTCTTTTTGCAACACTTATTTGTAAATGAAACAACAAATACCACATCAAGCATCATAATTGTACTGACATTTTGAACTCGCACCTTTGCAGTCATAACAAATGGATTTTGTTGAACTTCCAAACGACGGATAACTTTTCTACAACTATTCATCCAAAATATTGTCTTTCACCTTTGCTTGATAAACTTACTCCATAGCTGCACATATTCAGCGACATAGACCTCTATTTTAGACGGCATATTGCCTGCATTGAACATCGTTTCTGTCAAATTACACGTAAACTATAAACCAAAGAAATAAATGCGTCTTGTGCATTGCGTAGGCATCTCTTTCTAAAAAACAATACATGCCACAATTTCAACTTAGTGCATACATAGTACATGTCTCAAATTTAACAATTGAACTTTTTTTAAAAAAAATCACAACCTTTGTCTTATGTCACAAATTTTCTGCAAAGCAAAAATAACCAAAAAAATTGGCACGTTGCAATCACATCGTCTTGAAATGGACCGTGTCTTACTTTCAACCGTCATATGCCTAATTCTAATTTGGACCTTGGTGTTTACGGCTCCTTGCCGTCGCCCTGCTTACCTTCATCTTTGCACAACTCAATGAATTTACCAAGCATTGTAAAGTAAACGGACCAATAACTAGGCTAATAGTGTGTAAATGTAGCGGATGGCTACGATTAATGCTGGCTATCCAAGAATTGTGAGATTAGTAATTGAAATATGAAAGTTTAGAGCTTTAAATCAAATTTTTGAAAAATCCAGATGCTGCAGAAGAATCAGCGCTGAAATCCCGCACCGCGCGAATCGCGGATTACCGCGTCAGACCAATTCTTGAGCCACCTCTAGTTGGAGAAAATGTCTAGTAATACTGCATGAAATTTAAAAAAATTTTGACAAAATTGTAGTTTTGATAATTGTCTATATCTTACCGTTTTTTCGATCTGTGGTAGCTACCAAAATAGACATAGTAATTACTAACAACAATTCCTCAATTTTTGAAACACCTTGAATGCCAATTTTGGGTGCATACCTCCAAACATTCCAAAAGCGCTGATTTTTGAGACATAGCCTCAAGAGGTCCAACAATGCTGATTTTAGGTGATAACCCCAAAAATCTCAAGAGCACCGTTTGTGGGCGCATAGCCTCAAGAATTCCAAAACTTGCATTTTTGGTGCAGGTCCCCAGCTATTCCAAAAATGCCAATTTGGGCTGCAACACTGGCACCTAGATAGTTAGGGTGCCATGAACCCAAAAAACAGTTTCATTCTTCCTAATTAATCGGTGGAAAACGGGCATTGGGCACTTGGGGTATGGCTCAAAATAATGAACCTCCGTTAATCAACCCAACAAGAATAATGCTTGACCAAAAATGCTGCTTTGGATGAAAACTTGCATTTGGGACACCATTTGACTGAGGTGTTTTGCCATTATGACAATGGATGATGGGGGCAGTGCTTTGCTGCACTGACGTGGGCTTGTGCAATACAGACATTAAAATCTTTACAATAATATCTAAAGGTGAACCATATGAACAAGCCATGGACCAGTCTAAACACAGCCCTGACAGACGGTAAGAATGTGTGATGTCTCTATTTGGCTGAAAAGTGTTGGAAGTACCTGATGGGAAGCAGGCATGCTGTCCTCCTATCACAATCACAAACCCCACGTGCAATGCACAAGAAGATTGCTTAAATAAAGCACAGATTTGCATATTTGAATTGCACTGTGCCAAAACCCATGCCGAGAATGGAATCCATCAATGCTGGCAACGAAAGACTTGTGCGTTCTTGCACTTGATGGCGGCTATATCTGGCTGGCCAAAAGGAACGACAACGAACTAATCTGCCCTAGCAGAAACTCTGTGCCTGCCAGTGCTGCTTGAGTACACTCCTGCCATGGCATGTCCCAGATACGTGCACAAAATGAGACTCCTTGCACCCTGATTTTTACCTGTGACCCAATGCCCCTGTGCTACTCCCTGTTGTGCTCTGGATACCGGCGATCAACCATAGGTTGCACCCACTACTCCCTGTCTTTTCGCTGAACCCTTTCCCTCTGAAGGTGTCTGGAAAAACAAAGGTCATGCAGACAATTATGAAACGGCGCACCAACAGCAGCTTCGCAAAGAGCCTCTGCTGCCCTGATCTGGAAAACGAACAACCCAATGCTGGAGGGGAAAAGACTGCATGTCCAGATCATTCAACGTTTGCTGCCGGTTCCTCCGTTGCAGTGGAGGCATTGCAGTGCCAAGCACAGTTGGCATTGTACCCTCATCTTAGGACCGGGCTCCGCCTCCGCCACGGCTGGTGCAGCCCCACTCTGGCGGCCTCCATACCATGCTGTGCAGGCCCTACCATTGTAGACTTTCTTGCCACTTGTCCAATAGCCCAGCACAACGTAACATTGTGTTTGCCTTGTTTCCCTAACGGGGCGGCTGGAATAGTTTGCACATAGTTGCATGGCATGGCTCACCCCAGCACAGTAACATATATAATTAGGACATTAGAAACGCTAGTTTGCGGTTTGAGAAAGGGTGGCTGCGCTACGCAGCACTGAGATACAGGTACAGGGGCAGCATAGGCAGACTGCACAGACAGGGCTTGTGCAGCACCAACACCTGTCCATCACTGCGATCTCTACCGATTCTTGTAACCTTTCGACTCCCCCCAGTTTCCTTCGTTGCAACCATTTTCCCTGATGTTCTCCACTCCAGTCACTTCCAATTAATCAGCACAATTCTTTTTGCAACTGTTTCCGGTCCCTTTGATTAGTGCGTTATACAACTATCCCTGTCAATAAATGCAATCACGGGCCCTCTCAGAGTCCACTCAGAAGTGCCGCAACAGGCCCACTGTGACATGTTGCAACAAACTGCCCTCGTGGTACAGACTGTGAAGAGCATCATTTTGAAGCACTGGACTGCATCCCACGATTGAGCATTGATGCCTGTGACCTACTGTGAACCCCATATGACGTCATGTAACTTACTGCCCGACATGTCGCAGCATACAACCGCCTTGCATATTTTTCTAATCTTTATACGCACCGTACACAGCTGCAGCAATCTCCTCACGCGGGGCTATGCACCCAGTCCAGATCTGGAATTGGAACAGGCCCTGCACACAGCAACAAAACAGCAGACGCAGATGTGGAGGTCAAGGTCAGTGTGGAAGCAAGAGCGAGACAACAGTGCACACTGCATGTCTGTAGCCAGCTACACACATGGTTGGAAACCTATGCCATCAACGGGGCCAGGCGAAGGCGAAACATGACCCATTATCCCAAACCCCAGGTCACCATGACGGTGTCCCGAAAATACGCAAGCAGATCAGGTCCACTTGTTTGAAACACGACAGTGCAGGTCCGGCCGCAGATTCAGGCGGTCGGATGCATTGACTGATTTCCGCCCATGGAAGTAATCGTGGTGCAGCATTGTCTTCACTGTCTGCAGGATTTTGTGGGGGGGGTTGAAACGCCCTGCAATCAATTTCGTACATTGCTTCCTGGCTGCAGCTTTCTTCAGTGTCCGCACGGCGTCGAATGAAACGGAATTGGCCCGGGATGGCGGAACCAACCAATTGTCTTCCACTTGCAACAATTTGTAATTTGTAGAAAGTGTGGAGCGTTCCCCAAGTCATGCTCCAACGTCAACCGAGCAAGTCTGCTCATCTGGTTCACGACCTTTGCTGGCGACCTGGGTCACATTTTTAACCACAATGCTGTTAATCAACCCACAAGATACCAAGATTTGAAAGCAGCCACACTTTTTCTGCTACATATAGCGTTGACACTGTTTTTTCCCGTGCCCCCCCCCAAAGTAACTTAGCACCACTCCCGTGTTGGGGTGCGCCTCTCCTACTCATTCACCCCGTTTAAGAGCGGATTCCCCCCTTGGACTCTGCTTGGTCGCATGGTTTGACTACAGCACTGAAAATATCGCATTTGAACCCACAAAATACCAAGATTACAATGGGCCATATTTTTCTACTGCATAATGCGTTGATGATGTGCCAGCGCTCTCAACACCGAATCTCGCCCAGCACCACTCCAGTGTTGCCATGGGCCTCCCCCTTCACTTCCCCGAACCACACCGCCAAGCGCGCGGATTGATCACCTACCGTTTGCACCAATGGTTGTGAACTGGCACAAAATGCTTTGCAGAAAGCTTATGGTCAGCAGGGATCGAACCTACGACCTTCTGCGTGTTAAGCAGACGTTCCACCACTGAACTATGACCACTTGTTGTGAAGTGTCACGCAGACTGAAATGGATTCTGATCATGGCGAGTCATCACAGTCACTCCTCTGCTGCATGTAGTGCATCCTGCACATTGCAACAGTTCGATGGTCACATGTTGGCGGACAAACAAAATGGACCAGAAAGTCTTGTCGTCGTGTTTTTACCACAATGCGTCTGACACAGTCGATTTCCCAGGTCAGATCCTAAACAAACCTGCTCAATCAGCAGAGCAATGCCTTCAACAGTCTCGCATCCAGCAGCAGTGGCTTGCTTCAGCAGTGGTGTCCTTCTGCAAGAACGGAAGTTGCAGGGCATGTAGTCGGACACAAATGGTGGGGATATTGCACTGCACAAAACCGGTGGGGCGGGATGCAGAGCGCGGACAGCACCCAAGGGAATGTAGCACTCACGGGAAGCACCCACACCCAATTCAGTTCCATGACAGTTTTTCGCCCTGTGTGCCCTGCATGGGTCAGAACCACCCCTCATATCACACACAACGGCCTGCATGGGTTTGCGCCGCCGCACCCGATCGCAAGTCCCCACCGCAGCAACACCGTAGCCCTTACCTTGGTCGGTATGCCAGATCCACAGCCACGGGCTTCTTGTTGAACAATTCCTTCGGGTATGCGCTCTGGGCATCAGCAGGAATCGTCCCTAAGAATAACCAGCAGTGGTATCCACATCTGCTGCACCCACAACTAACAAACAACGGATGCTGCAGGGCAGAAGCCCATTTGGGGGAGGTCAGGCACCGTGTGAGCTTTCAACCCAGATACATGTCACTTCCGGCAGAGATGTGCCCCTTTCAACCCCTGCACAATGGTCGAAACTCAGCCGTACACTTTGCGACATCCTGTTTCGCGGTGGCGCAAAAATCAGGGTGCCTGTGGTGAAATCCATTTCAATGTGATCGAATTTAGCAGTTGCAATTGGCGGGAAAGATTCCCCGTCGCTCAATTATTACAACCGACTACTCGATTCGACCAATTCATTCGATCGCAGTATATTGTGTTCCAGTTTTTTTTCGTTTGGATGATTTGTGGTGTTTGCTGACATTTTCATATTTTTTGCCGATCGCATCCTCCCCTGTGCCTTGTTTCCCTCCACCGTGGCCTTCCAGGCATTTTGGCGCACTTGGTGCTCCCAGCAATCCCTGCAAACCCTGGTTCAAATTGCTACGACTTTGGAGGCAGACACTCAAAGAGCACTTGGAATTCGCCTTCGGGAGGCCATTTAGGGGACACTGCCCAAGTACATTCGCAAAGTCAAGGGTGGTGGAGGTTTTGCATGTGGACAGGGTGGAGGGCGTCCAGAAAATTCTGGGTTGCATGTGGGCAGGGGCGGGGGTCCAGGAAATTCTGTTTTGCGGGGGAACAAGCGCTAGGACGCCTGGGGATTGTGTCCAAAAATGCCCGATTTCCGTGTGTCTCACGCCAAGCCGAGTAGCTCGAAATGGACGTTCGTTGGGGGCATACTTTGCAACAGCACTTCGTCTCCTGGAGATGGGCTACGTTTCGGAAAAAAAAACCAGCCCCCAGGTCCCCGGTGGCGGGGCTGAGTGAAAGATCAGGGACGCCCTGTTTTGACATCCTGGGGGGCAGGACCACAACCGTTCATGCGTTGCTGACGGTTGCAGTGGCCGTCATGGCTGACGTCTGTTCGCCGAGACGACACGAATGGTGGGTGTATTGACGACTGCCAGTGGTGGTAGACCCACAGCAGGTGCTGGTTGACCGACTGCGTATCTATACAGCACCCGCGCATGAGGGGGGCGGGATGGCTTGGACCCCCATTACCGCTGACTGCACGAAAGGGCCACCAAGCCAATCGACTGCCCATGGGCTTCTCATCCCAATTTCCCGCCGCCCATAGCACTCGCACACCAATGATGACGTCCAGATCCTTGATTCCGTCCAAACTGGTGATCGCAGTGCCCCCGAATTCATTTGCCAGCTGCTGGGCCTGAGATGCAGGGACCAGGAGGGGGGGTGCGGGGCCTGGGTCTGCAATGCGGATGCGGGGACTATCAGCGCTAAACGTCCCGAGGCATGGTACTGGCAGGGCACGCAAGCAGTCGAAAAATACAACCGAACACGAAAAAAATGCACCAAACCACGTTTGTGTGCTATTCACCATCACATACGACAATTCCTACATCATAATAGTACCACAATTACACAATGATAAACACAACCGTAACAACAGCAAAACTACAACCGTGAAATAAAACGATTGCACAATCTTAGCATACCTTCTCGAGGGTTCTGTTGAAAATATAGTATTTTGACAGAGACAGCTGCTGCAGCGTGTACATTGCAGCACGTGCTGTGCCACCTGCTCCCAGTACTATCCCAACTTCAGCTGAGCATGGACACGGAGCAGCGCTGGATGACATGCATCAAGAAGCTCTGATCAAATGCCACCCGCAGCAACAAAGCCCTTTCCAAAGATACCTCTCACCCCAAAGGGAATGGGTGGTGGCATGCGCGCAATAAATTGCGAACGCCATGTTGCATCTGGTCCTTGCGGGCCCCTTCTTTGGATGCCAATTTCGTGGCCCAGCTGCCACAAACCGCATTCGGTTTCCCATGAAAGCATCGGCGCCATCACAAACAAGGCCCTGATGGCATTTGTGCACAGCCACAAGTCACATGGGACAGGGGGCCAGGTAATGGTTATCGCGGGGGGGACTCACACGAGTCCCTAGCTCCAAGGCGTGGACAGCCCACAGTGAAGTCCTCAAACACGGAGCCCCTCAATAGCCCAGAATGCACAAGAGCAACAACACATCACATTCACCGCAGACCAACCCCAACAAACACCAGTGACAGGTCAGTTTGTAGATTTGGAGACATGTGCAAAAGTGCCCGGTGCCCCTGGTGCCACCCAAATCACAGTGGAAAAATGCACGGCAAAAAAAAAATGCACAGGGAGACCATGAGGTACCAGCACAGGAGCAACCACCAAATGCGGCGCATGCCGAGCGAGCCATCAGCGAACAAGCCCCCCCCTCCCTCTACGACGTGCCCGCGTACTCCACAAGGGCGGGGGCTGTGCCCCGAGCCCCAAGAGGTGCCCGCCAAGGGGGTGGCAACAGGGCCGTGACCAGCCAACCGCGCACGGGACAGTCAACGTCATACAGAGACGTGAACTCCGCGTACAGGGGGGCAGGCGGGTGGGACAGACAGGAGTGGGTGCGCAAAGGGGGCACCCAAGAGCGCCAACAGACGGGGGGGAGGAGCAACACAGACACACAGAACGCGGGAGCCACACTAGGAGGGACGAGGGCGAGCACAGCAGACAAGGAAGAGAGGCGCAGCAAGGTAGGAGAGGCAACCAAGACAGGGAACCAGAATGGAGGGGATGGCAGAGCGTGCGCATGGGAGGTAGCGACAACAAAGGGGATGGCTTGGCCAGCCAGCCCCGTCGCTACCGGGTGCCAGGGCAACCCCAGCTCAATCGGCATCAGGTGTGGGGTGTCTCCCGCAGCCCAGATGGGCTGTTTGCGCAACAGGACCGGGAGCCCACTAGGGGCAGACCAGCCGTGAGGGGGAAAAGGACATATGGTGAATAGCCGGGACAACGCGTGGAGAAACAGGGCACCTGGGCCTCACGCACACGGAAACACAGTGAGATAGGTTATGGACGGCCTGTCGACAGCGGCGCGTGGACAGCAAAAACAGTCAAACGACCCCGGCAACAACGAGGACAACCTCAATACGCCAACTGCTGGGCGCTGCTGACGCGCAAACAGCACACCATGCCACATTCAGCACAGCCCCAACACACCAACCACTGGGCTCCTAGAACGCGGAAACGACACCACCAAGAGCACCGGCCGCAGCGGCCGACAGAAAGAAGCAACCCGACGCAACATGCGAAGGGAAGAATGGGTGACTATCCAGGGCCGCTTAAAGAAACAACAACCAGACGGAATGTCACACGTGGGGTATTTTGGACAAGACCCACCCACCCGACTTTGGACCCACCCAGACCCCCCCCCCTTTGTAATTCTGTGGCATTTTTTGTAAGTCAAATTGAAGCCAAGGCGCTCTCCCGGGTTAGGCATCCCAGCCCCAAAAGGTGACACACAATTGAGTGGGCGATGACTCTTTTTTGCTTTCACCCATTTCTCCATGCACATGCCCCGCCCCCCGCCTCGTTTTGAGAGCCCACTTTTGGCCGGACAAAAGGCAACGTTTGACTCAAAAACATAGGATTCCCCCGTTGTGAAGGGCTTGTGCTTCTCACTCTTCAGGTGCTCCCTTTTGGGCTGTTCGGAGGATCCAACGAATACCCCACAACCACAAAGAGATTTTGGCATGGTGCCTGCACAACGACAAAGTGGAAAGAGGCACCAGCAAACACCCAGACAAGGCTCCTGCAAAGAAAGAAGGGGTGGCAGGAGCCCAACCCAGGAAACCCTTGGAATTATAAGAGGGGGGGGTCCAGAGCTTTAGACCCACCCACCCGGCTGAAGACCCACCCACCCAGACCCCCCCCTCCCTTGAAACTTAATTGTTATAAACATTGCCTAGACAGGGCAGAACAACACCCCTGGAGGATGAGCACCAGCAGTATCCATGTTTGGCATTTCTTAGTTCGTGAGTCTGACCGATCAAAACCCTGTCCTCATCGAGTTGAGCTCTGAAAACCTGGCGCCCCATTGAGTATCTCAGAGTCGGCCAGGGGCACAGGACTAACATCCATCGAGCAGCCATCACAAACACAGTTGAAACTCACGCGAACACATGCAGGTGGACAAAATAACGTGCAGACCATCACAGTCGGAACGGAGCAGAGGAGGCGGAGGGTGAGAAACAGCGGCGGGTGCGCTCGAGCATCACCCAGAGTCTGGCACAGGGCGGTCCTTCAGCCAAAAAAAAAAATGCCGGCCAGCTCGAGGGTTGGAGGGCATCCGACGGCGGTTGCAAGAGAACCGACGGCAGTTTGTCCGCCACTAAAGCCCATGGAGCGGTCCTTAATGCAAAGGGGAGAACATCGGCGGGAGTCCTGAGGGACCGCCCTGGCCTGGCGGCCCGTCGCGTCCGTTGTGTCGAGATGCAGGCAGCAGACAGCAGACAGGGCATGCCTTTGCGGTTGCTCGCCGCCAGTGTCTGGGTGATCAACGTGCGCATGGCCAGCCAGTCGGTGTTGTCGCCATGCAGCGTGCCGTCCTGCGTGCCATCCAGACAAACCCATGCACCGATGCGTGCCGCACGGGCCCCAATGCTTAGCAAGGCAACGAACATGCACCCGCATGCCACGATGCTAGTCACCATTCATGAGCACTCCTCTGCCTCTGCGTGCCTGTGCCCCTACCAGAGCGGAGATGTACCCCGCAGAAAATCTGATGGCATTGCCAGACAGATTCCGGAGCCGATCCGGAAAAAATACGAGGAGGGGGGCATATCGGGGGAAGGAGGGGGGGCGGCCGTCCTCTCTGAAAGCGGAAAGGAAGTTTGTGTAACGGTGGCAGTGGACAGATGCTGTTTGGTTGACTGGCATTGCTGCATGGCCCTTTCGTATCACCAAAAAGCCAACCGCCTGCAACCCCCGCAAGGCCCTTCAAAAAAAAAACAAGGGCTTTCACACACTGGCAGGGCCCCTTGCACACGCGCCAAGAGGAGGTCCCTTCCATTGGTACCTTTGCAAGCTCTTTACGCACACTCCGGCGCGCGGGCGCTTTCGTACGCTCCAACGCCCAGGGCGATGACCTGGCGGCAGGCCCCTGCCCCATCCCCAGTGCGGAGGAGCAAAGGAAAGCTCTCCAGGGTCGAATGCGGTGCCCGCAATGAGCACCTCCCTCACCTGCAACCGGCACCTTAATCCTTCACCATGAACACATTCATGCCCTTCCATCAGCGCCTGCGTGCTCTGCGATGGGTTCCTGGCTGTCCTGCTATCGATGCCTTCCTGCTCTTCAGCAAGCACCCTTTTCCCTTACAATCGGCACCATCATGCCCCACATTGAGTACCGGTCGCAAATCCCCACGGTACTGATGCTACCGCAGCTGAAACAAAGCGTACCTTCTGCGCGTGCGGGGAGGGGGGGGGCAATTAAGCTCAAGACTTCCATGCGGGACAGCTCTGCATGCGCAGACCTCCAAGGAGGCCCCCGGAAGGGGGGTCTCAGAGGGCCGGAGCGCCGTACCCGTCTGCGGGCCCCCCATCCCAGGCATTGTGGTCCAGTGCCTGGCAACAGGCCACACGTTCCCATGCACCATCCTTACAGCCGAAGGGCAAGCCGCAACATACCGCCTGGGGAATAATGGTGTTGACTGCGCCGATGGCCTGGGCCGAGGGACTCAACGACTGCAGCATGGGCTGCACGTTCTGTGAGAGGGCACAGTCAGTGGTCAGACTGCCGCGAATCACGGACACTGCTGTGCCCCATCCTCGTGCCCTGCAGCTTTCAACCAACATCAACAAACATCACACACGTTCTTTGAAATGGACCTCCCTAACCAATGGCGAGGGTCCCGGGCTGCATCTCTGGATATGTCTGGTCGGCTGACCTATGGGGCCCCACCAGTGAGGACTCAGCCGTTTCCAGACCGGCATGGGTTGGTTTAAACATTGCGATTTTTGGGTGACTTCCGACCACCCGCAAGGACCTTGGTTCAGGCTTGGGTGGGCATTTGGTGACAACGGATGTACATACAAACCCACGGGGAGCCATGTAGCACCAACGTGGCCCTGCTTTTGGTGCCCACGATCGCCCAGCAACGACGTTTTGGAGTCCTTTTCCACCAGCGTGGGCAAAACTTGGATGTAACGGTGCTTTTCACGGCTGAACAAAACACTAACGATCCCCGCATTCGAAGCACCTTGAGTATGTTTGTTGAATGACCTATTGGTTGATCAAAGTCAGTTCTGGGCATGCGTGTGTGAGGTTCTGGGAGAGTTTTCATGTGGGGACAGGGAGGGGAAGTGAGGAGAAGATTTATTGTACATTTGGCATCCTTTGGCCAACCCCCGCAGTGATCCACGCCCCATCGTGGAGCAGTGCCGGTTGTATGGCACCGGGGGATCCTGCGGAGCAGATCTGCAATCCCCCCGCACTTTGCCACTCCAAAATGTCCCACCCGCACAGGCGTGGCCCGGTGCGAGAACGGCGGGGATGCTGGGAGCAGTCGTGAGGCGCCCAAAGCCACATCGGCGATGTGCACGTCCGACTCTCAGCGCGCTCCAAAGGAACAGGGACTAAGTGAAACACCACCAGCGCAGTCGACCCCGAACAGCAAAACTGCAGCGAACAGAATGACCGCATTCAGGGGCTTCATGGGATCGAGGAGCGCAGCACTGCGACAGACCTGCTTGTGTGGGATGGTCACCGAGGAACCGCCGAAATTCGGGTCTTGCAGTACTTTACGGACGTGTTCTGGGTCCGGGGACTCAGAAAGGGAGTAGACGTGGGGCAACCCCAACACCCCGAAACCGGTGTTGTGGATGGTGGGGGACATGGACTGAGAGATGGGGCTACCAAAGAGGTAGAAATTCTTTTTTGGCAAAAGCCCGATGGAGTGCCGGATCTGATGGATCTCGCTGACTGAGAGCTGCCCAGGGGCTGCCTAAGAGCAAATGCGAGGACTGGGGGGCCGGGGGGGGGGGGGGGCAAGCAGCAGGGTGTGGGAGATCGAGAGCAGAGGCTGCCTAGAAGGGGATCGGAAGTATGAGGAAGTGATGGGGCAAACACAGGATGAGGGGGGGGCAAGCATAGAAAGAAGCATAGAAAGAAGAGGGAGTCATAGATCGAGCACAGGATGAGGGATTGAGGGAATGCAACTCGTATGAGGGCGAGGAGGGGCAAACAGTGAGAGGTACGGCTGAGAACGTCCCCTTTCTGCAAACAAAGGCATTCGGGAAGAGAATTGCGGGATAGGATAAAGATATGCAGGGGGCCGAGGCTCGGTGCACCTTCATTGGCAACGCTGGATGCGTCACTGGGGTAAGATACGTGTTGAGCACCCGGGACAGTTTGCCAGCCTCTCCCATGCACAGGGCTATCACCGGCTGGGACAGCTCCAGCTCACTGACGACCTGGCGCAAAGCGAAGACATCCTCGATCTTTGTAGCCATGCCCACCACTTTGACTATGTCAGCCTGGCAAGATGTGGACATGAAGGAAGGTACAGACGGAACGGGGATCCCAATCAATATCCAAGGGCACATCTGGATGGTGGATGGCGACAACTTTCCGAACGCAACGAAAGCACTGAAATCACTATCTCCGCTTTTCGGTACACGTTGCCCTTTCCCCACTCTTCGTGCATCCGGAGCCGCAACAGGCGTTCAATGATGCCTCGTACATCCATTTCGTCTAGTCGTTGAACAGGCCCACGATGACAATTGTGCATGAGTGTCAGAGGATTGTCTTGTCTGCGCACAGGGCTGCCCAAGGTGCTCGTCTTCGGAGTGCACTGTCGTTATCGTTTTATGTCAGACGAGAAGCATGCAACAAATTAAGGGGCTCAATTGTCTTCATTGCCTCTGTTTGCCTTTTGGATTCCCCGTGTCGGGCCGCACTGGCCCCCTCAACGTCGGTCAATTGCACTCGAGGCTGCTTCTGTCGGGGGCCTTGGCAACCAGAGCACGTCTCTCCCCACAGACCCCACCTGCACAACGAAACGGAATGGATACCTTCCCCTTCTGGCTCCCTTCTTCGAACTGCATCTTCATTTCCGGCCAAGAGCAGCAACCCATTGGGTCGTGGAAGGACGAAATGATCTTCGAAGACCCTTTATTGGCCTGCGAGCCGCGAAGATTGGGTGGACAGTTGGTTTGCGAGATAGGGGTCACCTCGAGCGGGGAAGACTGCTCAGCACAGGGCTTGACACCCATCTTGCCCCGATGCAGAATGGGAACGATGATTGTGTCAATCCTGTGACTCGGTGGGCATATCGTGCCAAAACACCGCCAAATGCCAGCCACACAGTCGTCTACACACCCACACACACACACACACACACAGGTCAGGTGGTACTCATGAGACATCCTTCGCTTCCTGAGGGATCATGCAGGTGTTTTGAGATTTGTGCTCAACCGGAACTCGCTTACGTAGGCATTACCTTCAGCAGCAGCAGCAGCAGTGCTCCAAGATAGTGCGTGCAATGGTCAAGGACTACGGCTGGCCGACAGCAAACAGTCCGAGGCAGCTATAGTTTGATGCAACACATCAGTAGAGCGAGGGGGAAACGCGAAACTTTACACCGCGCGAAAGCTGCGTCTTGGCGTCTCGGTTTCGACTCAGTCTCCAACTCTTAGAGTGCAGAGGTCCCGACAGAAAAGTGCAGTAAAAATGCAGATAGTTGAAGGCGGTTGTTGGCACTCAAGCAAGAAAACAAGAACACCAACAGAATCGCAGCTTGCGGGACGCCGCCGGATGGACCCACCCTCAGGGATGCATGAGGAGGAACCCCTCCTTCCCATCTCCACCCCTTTCCTTGGACCGAGCCTGCGACCTACCGCTCTCTCCCTCTTCCTCAACCGCGTTACAACCGCTTCCAACCGATTTGCCAGACCCCTCTCGCCACATCTCCTTCGCATGCATCCCTGGACCCCCCAACCCATTGCGGGACGGGCCACTTCCCTTTTACTGGACGCTGATGGCACGTCTGGCCCCACACCAGCAGCTTGTCACGCGCTTGACAGCTCCAGCAGGTCTCCATGTCCACGAATTCGCACCCCAAGCGCACGCCGTAATGCAACAGGTCGAACATCTTTGCCTCATCTTCAGGGAACTTGCCCGCCTACAGCGCAAATGAGGCATACAAAGCCCTGCGCAGCAGGGGGGGCCGTCGTGCGCGTCCCACAACCAAATGGCCTCTCGCCTCCCCCCGTATCACTACAACATCGTCTGGCAGGCCCGGTCCTCCCAAAAGCCCCATCAAGGGGGTACATGGGGCAGGGTGACAGAACAAACCACTCACACCCGTTGTCGGCCACGCCACGGCTGCATATCTAAGCGGTGCTCGGTCCGCCCACACATGCACATCAACAACCGGAACGGCGTACAGTACTCACGCACCGAACGCAATCAGCGTCTGGCAGGGCCGCAGGATGGGGATGGCCGCGGCCACGCCACTTCAGCAGTCACCCGGGCCCGCGGCAGAGCCTCACTCAGAAAGAGTGTGAGGGAGTGTGCGAGAGGAGGGCCCACAATGCGTCAGAACTGGCGGAGGAGTTGCGCTGATCTAT
Source organism: Eutreptiella sp. 'Long Island Sound 2002' (assembly GCA_964036045.1). Taxonomy (NCBI): domain Eukaryota; phylum Euglenozoa; class Euglenophyceae; order Eutreptiales; family Eutreptiaceae; genus Eutreptiella; species Eutreptiella sp. 'Long Island Sound 2002'. The sequence continues at coordinate 26,752,746 of OZ038401.1, read as the reverse complement.
TATTGGGCCTCACAACAGCTGTACCCCTGAACTCGGAGGCGCACCTGCCCAATAGATCGCACGGTGTACACAATTGGCAAGTCTGAGACGCGGCGTAAGGCGCTGATCTGTGCTGCAATGAACTCCTTGTCCTGTGACTCCAGGAGATCGATGCGGGCCTCAATGGCATGCGAACCTGCAATCGACATTCAAGGGGTCGGTGGTAATGGATAGGGGCAGTGTGACGGGCGTATTGAAGAACCACGGCAGCACCCCCTCACAGTCTGCGCTCCGTGGGCACCACGACCTGGTCGCTCTTCCGAAGGGCATGCGCGGACATTCCGGGAACTGATACTCGACAACGACAAATCCGGCACGCAAATTATGACAGTAGTGCGCAGGCGATTGTCAGGGCTTGCGTGTGAGGCTACCGAACCCACTGGCAGTTCTGTCTGATCTTGGGGAGTGCATTCAAACTGTACTATCCCCACCCTTCTACACTCCGGCCCACACCTGTGACAATCTTTGGGATCAATTCGGCTTGTGCGGCATAGTTCGGGAAACTCAAGGACAGGAAATAGCTTGGCTTGGATGGGTCCACAATCTAACGGGAGAGACCCCCGTACGGTCAGGCCAGGGCTTGGGGTGGGCCAGGGCTTGGGCTGGGGGCTGGGGTCAGGGCCCAGGCCAGGGCTGGGGCGGGGGCGGGGCAAGCACTCGGGCTGAACCGGTGCTAAAGACTGGGCTACAGGTGAGGGTGCTCTGACCAGGCTCTTAACATACCACGGCATGAATTGGCACACTCTTGTTGTGCCAAATTTTGCCGTTGCCCTCCCCCGGTAGAGCTGGGGGAAATGATTAGGGTGAGGCCAAGGGAAGGGCTCGAGTGAGGGCTCGGGCGAGGTGGGTGCTGCCCGTGTATTGCAGCGCAACACGCTCCGCCACACGGACCGGGATAGTCATCGGGGGGCGGACTGTCCCGAGCTGGACCATTGCCATTCGAGGTCCCGACCAGGGCATTGCCCAACCACCTCCTTGGGGATAGCCCTAAAGGTTGAGTGCGTGTGCAGGTTGGTACTTCCGGCTGTACGCACCGGTCTGAGTTTTTGACCCCCCCCCCCCCGGGAAACAGGCAAACAAACCAAAACCAAAACCTCGTGCCAACCCCCCTCCCCCATCGGGACGGGGAGCCTGGCGAACCCCAGCCGACAGACTCACCCGCACATATCCACAGGGGAAAGCGAAATGTATCAAAGGGGCTGGAAAATTGAGGCTTTTATTTCGGGTACACAAATTCTGGGGGGCCGAGGGTGGAGGGCCCCCCCCGGGTTGTCACAGAAATCGGGTATGTACAATCCCCCACCTTCGGGGGGAGGGGGGCGGGAACTGCACTGGGCAATAGCCTGGTCCCGACGCTTTGGCCATTTGCCCCATTTGTTCTCCTGACGAGGCGTTTTGGGGGGGCTTGTGCGGGAGGAAATGGACACCCCACGGCACAGGGGCCTTGCATGACGCAGAATCACCGCCCATTTCAAAAACGTGCGGAGAGGGCGCATGAATGAAGCAACGCAACAGCGGTTCAAAAGTTGTTTCATTGCCAGTCCACAAACCGTAGGCGAGCAGCTCTGACACAACCATCACCATCAGCCCCTTCCAGTGATCGGCCCTGTGCAGAGGGCACAGGGCCTTCAGGGGATGCGACCGGCCCTGTGCGGGGTGCACAGGGATCGCCTTGGCCGCCGCCTGCGCCTCGGCTCTTCCAGGCCCTTGCCCCAGACCTCGCCTCATCCTCTCATCCCTAGTGAGCACTCTAGCTCCCACCCTCGCAGTTAGCCTTCGCTGTCGGGTTGCCTTCTGGCTTGCAGTTGACCCGAGCCCTGGCGCCAGCCCTGGTCTAGAGGGTGCTTCTACTGAGGCAGGATATGACGAAGATGGGGGTCATGGCAGATTGGTACAAACCTGTGCCCCACCTTCCAACCGCTTCAAGAGACCGACCAGCTCCTGGGAAGAAAAGGCAAAATGCAACCGCACATGCACTTTCCAGGCAACACGCGCGCGCGCACACATGCGTCAACTTGACACCACCAAAGCTAAGCGCATAATTCTCAATACGCCCCAACACACACATGCGGATGACGCAGAGCGACCAAATCCCAGCACAAGCAGAAGCAGGTTAGGGCAGACACACACACACGCACACACACAATGTAACCGCAAACAAGAACAAAGCAAGAAAAGCGGTGGAAAGAAAACTCCTCAGGGACAGCAGCGCTGTCCTAGACATCTTTTGGCTGTAATGAGGGCAGCGCGGCATGACGGGACACACACACACACACACACACACACACACACACACACACACACACACACACACACACACGATTGAAGCGAGACGAACAGGCAGACAGACAGAGCACTGCACTGGTCGCTAACGAATCTCGTCAGGCCGTAAGAAAGTAGAAGAAGGTGTGGAAGAGCATGCGGCTAAGCGCCTTTCTGTAGTACAGCAGGTACACGGTCAGAAGGCACCAACGGGTGGGGCGGTCCACTTGTCGTGTCCACCCCTGCAAGCAGAAAAACAAGGTCATGCCAAGGCCTGTGCCCCAGGAAGTCCCTTACCCCGCCCTGCCCCGTCGGTCCCCGCTCCGCTGTTCCCCTGTACCATCAAGACGATTCGGGAATTGGTAACCTGCAAGAACCACCCGTCACCGGGGGGACACACACACACATTCTGCCCTTTGGCAGCTCTGTCGGCGCACCATGTCCAGCGCCCTCCAATCATCATTCCATACAACCTCAAAAGTACGCAGTGCCGCACATCCATCTGGGGACCATGACGTGTACCTGTCCCCCTCCCAGTGTGCCCACTTCTGAAGGTATTGTTGCATATGACGTACGACTGTACACTTTTTGTCAGGCATCAGGTGGGAAATAGAGTACACTGCCTTAACCGTCGCTCTCAAATAGTGGGGTTCCCCTGCAAATGCCCTGTGCATAGCCTGCATGCTGTCCCCCCGCCCGTAACTAGACAGGAGTGCCGCCTGCAACCACACCAAGGCACTCATGATTTGTCCCACCCATGTTCGCACCCATGGTCTGCCATTCACCAAGGCCCCTGTAAAAATTCCGCTGAGATATCCCTTGTATGTGTGCTTTGGTGTCATCAGGGAAGGACCAAGGCGTAAGGACCCGTCATCCTTAAGCGCTGCTGGTTGAACATGGCTCATTCCTCCTCGTCCACCCCCCAGGGCTATGCAAAATCCCATGCATCTCACGACCGGGCCGAGGCACTTTCCTTGACAGTTTCCCTTCGCATCCGCGCAGGAACACTCTACAGGCAGGCCCTAGGCGTTTTCACGAGTGAAACTAAATCCCTGCACTCACTCGGGTCTGCGTTCGACGCGACCACGATATTGTCGCGAAATTGACACATGGCCACTTGCCACCTCCCCATCCAGTGCACATAACCTTCTGGCGATATGTTCAGTGCGCCCAGCCTGCGAAACCCCTGCCTGCCCTTGTATGCTCCCCATATGGAGTGTAAACTTTGTGCACAAAAACTCCCCCCCATGGGAATACATTTGTCACGATGCCACAGCTGTCCCACTCAGCAGCACTTGTTGTTTTTCTAGAGTTCGAAAGAAATGTACCGTGTGAGTTCGTCATGAGTTAGGTACCGAAACTGTTTGTTCGTACCCATGCCCGGTCTATCCAGTGCGGAAAGCGTGTGGTGGACCCTCCACGTCACTTCAGTCATGCGCCAGTGTTTGCGTTTGGCAAGGAAACGCACGCACGCACGCACGCGCGCGCACACACACACACACACACACACACACACACACGAAATGTGAGGTCTCCACACAGATCACACGTACAGCAAAAAGCACGTCGATGCACCTGACGTAACGCAATAACCCCATCCGCCCTCCCACTCAGACTCTACCTACTTACAATTTCCTTCGACCACTCCAGACATTTGTCCAAGGTGTTCAACATCCCTTTCCCCTCCTCTCTACCCCTTCGCCATCTTCAACAGGCCACTGCAAATCTCTACACTCCTCTACAGCGCGATGCATTCCGAAAACAATCCTTTACAACCCTCCACGACCCATGGCGCTTCGCCAACGGGGTTGCCTGAAGGCTGGTTGGTGAATGAGCAGTACAACCGGTGTCTACTTTAATGTCGTGCGGGACCGGGTGAGTTGTAGGAACCATTTTTGGGGGGGGGGGGAGAATGGCTGTGTTGTAGGTGAGAGTAGAAGGTTTGTCCCATTGCTCAAAATTGCAGCCTTCTGCCCCTGGCTCCACTCTCCAGCCAGACCTGGCGGGCTTCAGGCACCCAGACGGTGAAATGTGGCGGGTGCTCCCCCCAACACAGAATGTGGGGATTGTGACACAGTGCCAGGGAGTTCCCGATCAGCAAAAATTGCACAGCATTTATGTGGTGCAAGTGGTCCCTGCACCACAGGCCAGGCGGTCCCCGGCAGTTCTGCCGTGCCTGTTCCCTGCGGCTGAAAAGAACGAATGTTCGTGTGTACACCGAACACACATGCAGTGTAGGCAGTGTAGGCAGTAGGCAGTGTAGACGGATCCTCTGACCGACTTTCGCAGAGCCGTCCACCAGGAGCTGACGGAACCAGTTCACATGGAGGTGCATCACAGATATCAGTTGCTTTTCTTGTTTTCTTTTACAACTTTAGACACCCGAGAAGCGAGAAAGGCAAGGACTAGAAAGGGAAATTGCTTTAATCCCCCGTTTCCCATTGCCATGAAGGTCCAGGGCCAAGAACGAAGGAAGCCTTTTGTTCGTGGGTCCACAAGCACAAAGAGGGACAAGGGGCACATCGCGGGGCATGTTACGCTGCACATACCAAGGACTTCTGTGGAGGAGGGGGGGGGGGGGGGGGGCTCTGGCTGATGTTGGTTTGCGAAGCCACCGACAGAACCTTTCCCCTATCGAAACGATTGAACTCATCGGTCTCATCGGTGGCGGTTCTGGTCGGTTTTGGCAGTCACTGCAGCCTAAGCCCTCTGAACACTAAGCCACGACCTGCATTTGCCTTGACAAATTTGCTGACTCCAGAGGGATCAAAGGCATGTCAGCAGTGACCCGTGCCGAAGAAAACCACCCCTGCCGATATCTTCTCCTCCCCAAACCAAACCATACACCCTTATTCTGACCGCTCTGGCTCATACCTTGTGGACGGGTTTCCAATCCGTCGTGCCTTTGGGAACGTTGAACTGATACTGTGAGCACTGGATGTACAACGGATCCCGGCTGCACGAGAGAGACAAAAGCATGCAACATATGAAGTGTAGCAGTGCTTGTGCAGCTGATGACAGAATGGCCAGCAGAGCACCGAACGCAATCCAAAATGCACCTGGGAAATCATTGCTTTTGCAGGCTGCCCACAGATTTGTGCAGTTTGGGCCTAAACCCCGACTTCTCCACATTTGGTGCCGAATTTCCTACGCACGACCCATGGTGTGCCGGCAGCTCCTTGCAACGCTCTCTTTTTGAGCCTGGGTGCCACAGTGCTCGTACCACTTGTCCAGGTGTGCACCAGAAATGGTGAAAATCCGACTGTCACGGTGGCGAGTAAACCAAAAAGGCGTTAGTACCATTTCTCGGGCTGGCGTTACTCGGTGCTAACTGCTAACTCCTTTGCTGCTTTCCCTGTCCACCAATCCCACCCTTGCCAAACCACCCTTTCTGAAACACAGCTGCGCACACCGCTTGAAGATGAGGTCAGGCTCTTCTCCAAGATACGGGCGACTCTTGTCAGACTTCAAGTATTTGCACACGTCGTCAATGTTGCGACGAACTTCCACAACCTGCGACGCAAACAAACATAAGTACCAGTCAAAAATGTTGTTAAAGGCTTTGTCGATTTTAAACCCATGCATTAAACGTTAAAATGATCTCATCTCAGGCTTCCTCGTCACGATCGCCATTGGAATATCACCCTGTCATACAGTACTCTCATAACGACAGGGCCACATCACTACCGGCGCCCACCTCTTTGTTTCGATCCATGGCAGCGTGTGGCGGATGCATTCATTCGCTGGGCAAAAGCGCAGAAATGGTTGCGGAGGAGGTAGTAGATGCACGTACATCCGAATATTCGGTAAGCGTGTTTGGTTCATAGACCTAGACAATCAAGCTCTGAGACCTGAGGGGGAAAATTCCTCTTTGATGGCTGCAATTGCAAATACAATGCCAAAGCCAGAAACAACCAACCAAAAAAAATTACACAAAAACCATTTGCAAAAATGGTTTCATTTTTTTTCCGAATTTCTCATCAACAATGTATGCCGTGCAGAGCAAGCATATAGCACGCCAGCCATTACACCATCATCGCCATATCGCACACAATAAGGGACAATACCGTAGCGTACACAACCCCCCGCGGACACGCGTGCAATTACAAATGTCGCCCTTGAGAGGCCCGCAGGGTCTACAACACGTCAACACGCTGTCTGCCATCAAAGGGCCATCAAACGCAGGAGACCTGCTTCAGCTTTTTCAATTCTGTACGTCCTGCCTCGGTCTCCACAATACCCCCTCCACAAGCGATGATGTGCCCCTTCGGATGCGCTTTGACAGACTCCTGCAGGACTTGAGCTTCAGCAACACGGAACGCATCCCAACCCTTGGCCTTGACGAAATCCATGATAGGGCCGTGCTGTGGAGGATGCACAACGGGAGTGGGGCGGTCTGCGGACCTCGCCGAGGGGCTACCTGCCCCCTCTGTAGCCTCACAGCGAGGACGAGAAGAAAATTCCTACCGAAGACGGAGACAAGGTAGGCCAAGCCCCAGCCGAGCTTCAAGTGGAAGCCTCAGCCATGCAACTGGCCATGTGGAAGAGAAAATCAATGCGTACATTTTCTTTGCTTTCGGAAATTTCAAAGGACATTGGAGGCTTCTTTAATGTGCCTGTGACACAAAAAACTGGTTTCATAAAATCAAAGGGAGCCCCCCAGGAAACATCTGTTGGCAATCAGTTGAGGAATGAACAGTATATGCAGTTGACAGTGCAGTCAACTGATGGAACATACATCCTCCAAATGAGAACTGCAAGGCACCAGACTTAAAAGGGGGGATCTCTCGGTTGCTGACACTCCTTATTCTCTCAAAACAGCCAGCAGTTGATGGTTACCCAACTGCGGTTGGCCGGCAGTCACTGTCAATTGGTGGTAATTGCCGTCGGTTGGTCGATAATCGGGCCGGTTACCGCCATGTACTCCTGTATGGAGCTCCTTAATGGAAAAAAAACCCCAGTCACCAAGGAGTGCCCTGGGCCACCCTTGCACTCGCGCGGTACATTTCGAAAATACTTCCCAACAAAAGCCTAGCAACTGCCCCGGCCATTCTTGGGATTGAAGCGGGGAAAGAATGCATCTGAGGCCGGAGCACCATAGGCTTCTACATTCTGGGAATGGCACAGCAGGGCTCAAATGGTTGCACTGCGCACGCTCTCCACTCAGCCCCCGTGTGTGACATTCCGTCTGGTTGCTGTTCCTTTACGGGGCCCTGGACAGTCACCCGTTCTTCCCTTCGCATGTTGCGTTGGGTACCTGCTTTCTGTCGGCCGCTGCGGCCGCTGCTGCTGGTGTCGTTTCCGCGTTCTCGGAGCCCAGTGGTTGGTGTGCTGGGGCTGTGCTGGATGTGGCAGTATGTGCTGTTTGCGCGTCAGCGGCGCCCAGTAGTTGGCGTACTGGGGTTGTGCTGGCTTTTGTGGGGGTCGTTTGACTGGTTTTTGCTGTCCACACACCTCCGGCCTCAGGCCGTCCACAAACCGCCTCTCTGTGTTTCCATGTGTGTGAGCCCCACGTGCCCTGCTCCACATGGTGTCCCGGGTGATTTACGCTGCACCATGACCGCGCTGTAGTCCTTGGTTCTGCCCACCCCAGTTTTGTCGGACGTTCCTTCTCTTGCCTGGCCCACCATTCCTTCCACAGGGCGCCTCAGGGGCCCCAGCGGTGGCCCACTGGGTGCTGGATCCCCTGGGCGCAGACGAACAACGGCGCTGTGATGCCGGGGCCCCAGGGTTGGCTCCCTGGGTGCCTGATCCCCCCCATCAGCCAAGCAACCATTGAGCAGTGGGCCAAGGAATGACGGAGACCGAGCATTAAATGATCGAATTCTGGCAGAGAAAGGTGACCCCTGCAAGGAGACCTGGAGTTCACCTACACCCCCGCAAGGAGACCTGGAGTACTCATGCAAGATACCCAAAGGAGGGTGAGATGTCTGGGCCTATCCTGCCTTCTGTGGAAGACCATGATCCAAACAAAAAAAAAACGGCTGTTTAGACGGAGTTAAGATTGTAACAATGCCGCAGAAAGCATGTTCAGGCCACAGGTCTGCATACTCTGCTCCCTTGAAAAGCCTGGCTTAAAACACAGATGATGCACCACATAGCATCCCTAGAAAGCCATAACGGATGGGTAGTTTGGGCTGACATCAGGTAAATTGCGCTTGCTTATTATCTTGGTCTGCATGGGAGTATGATCGCATGTGGCATCCCTGGGTGCCTTGCCGTATCTTTGCCGTCATCCAACGGCACTCCAGATATGCCGCAGTTCCTTCCCACCCTCCCATTTGTTGAAGACTCTGTCCACCCACCCCCTCACTCTCCCTCTGCCTCCTCGCCGCCCACTTCTTTGTCTGACTGAAAGAACGAGGTACAACTGCAACCCTTTGGCGGTTGGGTGTGTTTGTGCGGTGGGAGGCATCAAACAGCGAACGGCGAGGGGCAGAGCACTCGACCGTCCCTGCCTCATGTGGATGCCATCGGGTACCGCTTGGATCTGGATGGCGGGGGTGGGGCAAATACACCAATACATCAACACAACAGCGGTCGGTGGCTGTGTGTCGGGCATGATGAATAACGTGCCCTCATTTGTTCAACAGACCTCAGTGACTTGAACCCCCTGGATCCCGCTCTTCTAGGGCCCCAGTGGTACGACGCAGCCTGCTCACCCTCTTGATTGCGCCCTGGCAGCAATGATACCTTCGCTTCAAATGCATGATCCAAATCCAAAAACTTGCGGCCCAGAACACCAGCAGCCTCCCTGCCCAGCCCGGTCTTGCCAGCGCCGCGCATGCCAATCAGGACGACGGTGTCTGCAAATCGAAACAGGATGCTGGTTCTACCGTTTCGGGGGCACGGCCAGGGCTGTGCTCAACGGGAGGGGGGGGCGATGGGGGGTCTGGGACCCCAAAGTTTGTGTGCTAAAAATGGCCCGACAAGATTTTCCTGATTGTAAATTTCGTTTTTTCCTGCTACGGTCACTGTGCTCCGGAGGGGGGGGAAGGGGGTCCAAGGGGGGGCGGGAGGGGTGACCCTCCCCTTGCGGAAAAAAAGTACAGGCCTGGGGGTGGCATGACCTGGTTGTATTGCTGTCTGCAGGTGGCAGCGCCTATTGACCTCTCGCCACTTACACTTGCCCTTTCCTTAACCCCTTTCCCTCCGTAGGTGGCAGTGCTCATCGGCCTCTCACCCCCTTGTGCCCTCCCTCTCCCTGCCTGGCCTATCTTCACCTCCCTACTCACCCTTCCTTTCACTTGGTAGGTTGTGCCAACGGAGCCCCCGGACTGTCCGTGTTTCACTGCTCTGTGTCGGGTCCACACAGAGGAGGGCAACGGCCTCGCCATTGGCCAGGTGCATCGACACGGACAACCCATACTGGCGAGGGGGAACCCTCCCAAACGGCGGCTTTTGGGGCCCAGGGGGGTGGGAGGGTTGGCACGAGGCCATGGTGTTGGTTTGCTTGCCTTTGGCGGCGCCTATTGGCCTCAAACCAGTGGGTCTGCTCTTCAAGTACAATCACAGTTCTATTGATTTGAGTGTGATATTTTTATGGTTTAGCATTTTGAAGTTTCTCGTGTATTTGAATAATTTTGAGGCAATTTGGAGGCTGATGAGATGGTTTGTCGCGACTGTCGGTGCAGTTGTCGCTGTTGCTTTCATACCACAGACCGAGCATCAAGATACTCAGTAAATTGAAAGAATGAGAAGTTTGCATGAGTTTCATTGCCACTTTTTTTTTGATAATCATTGTAAATTATCACTTCTTGTTGTTTGGGCATGACACACTGCCATTGGTGAACTCTTTGAGTTCAAGTGTCAAGTACATTGCCTTGGGAGTGCGTGCTGATACTCGCAGTCTTGCTTATTGCAAACGTGGATCTTTTTAAAAGACTTTCAAAGAGCTTTCAATTGATTGAAAACATACAACAAGGAGGGCAAGCACAAGACTATTACGCAAAGGCCTCAAAACATGAGAACATAAACAACCTACAGCAACGGGCATTAAAGACAATCGAAGCAACTCACTGTCTGTCAGGGTTGTTTTGCTGACGACCACTGTTAGTGCACTATGGTGTTGGCCATGCCGCCTTGTGACCATGCGCATACTTCATAATACCACCCATCCCTTGTCCAGCCATGCAGTGGATCAACGTGGCAGCTCTGTGAGACTCCTTCTACTAACACCACTCATACATAAGAAATGGGCCCATACCTACGCTGCTGCCAGTGCGCGCCTTTTTGGCGGACGGGGCGTCTCCGTTCTCCAGCCCACGCTTCCCTGAAGATGCAGAGGAGCAAATTATGGCGAGCAGGCCTGCCGGTCCGTGAGCACTTGCCCTTCAACCCCTGCCCCCTCCCCAGCCCCCACCGTGGACACCGCTTTCTGCCCCGTGTGCTGGTTACTGGTCATTGAAACCGAGACAGCCCCTGAAATGGAAGCAGAGATTGCACTGGCACAATCCAAACAAGTCAGCACTCTCTTGACCAAGGTGGATCCAACAGGCGAGGACTGCGTGGTATCTCCATTGTGTGATTGAAATCAGGGCACTGGTGGAAGCACTTGCCAGCACACCAAACCGACAAAACGACAAACCAATTTTCTGGATTTCGATATTGGCTTGAATTGACAACCACAAAAACTTGCACCTTCTTGGTCTTCACTGCAATTGGGGCACTGCAATAGTGGTGAGCCATTTAGGTGCCCACTAGGCACCGATTAGGCGCTGATTAAGCACGCTCGAGGTTTGGGTTAGGGTTAGGGTCAGGGTTAGGGTGATAATACATATCCATCTGTCTGACGGACAGGTAAAAAAAAACCCTTGGAGGGACAAAAAACCTTCTTCCCAACGAAAGGAAGCGCTGTGTCATGTTCCTCCATAGCCCTATGTAGTGCCCCTCCATGGCCTTGTGTGGTGCCCCTCCATGGCCTTGTGTGGTGTCCCTGTATGGCTCTGCGCTGTGCCCCTGCATGGCTCCATGGCTCCGTGCTCGGTGGCCCTGTGTAGTGCCAGTCCATGGCCCTGAGTTTTGCCTCTCCATGGCCATGTCTAGTGCCCCGTCATAGCCCTGTGTGGGGCCCCTCCATGGCCCTGTGCATTGCACCTCCATGGC